>APFE031588420.1:101108-175018 GCA_000404065.3 Pinus taeda
ATTTAATTTAATATTAAAATATTATTATATTCAGAGCTAGGTCAATCTGATATAAATAATTCATTTATTTAATTTTAAATATTACCCCAATATACGTAAAAATATATACATATATATATTACTACTTATTTAATTAATTTATTAAATCTAACCTAAATATATATGTATATTCTAATATTTTAGTTATTGTACCTAATCTTCTAAATGCCCTATTTGTTATTATTGTTAACCTAAATTAATCTTATTTATAATTAATTTATAATTGATTTTATAGAAGACGGTTAAATTGGGTCAATTAAAAATTAATTAATAATTTATTAAAATAATAATGCATTATATATAAGTTAATTATTGAGATTATATGTGTAAAATAATAATATATATAATAAGTCCTATAACAATAATTAGTTAATTAATTTACATTAATATATATATGTCCTAAATAAAAATACGAGGGGTTATATGTATTAGTTTTATAGAAAAAAGGTTAAATTAGGATAATTGCAGATTCATTTGATGTTATATATAAATTAATTTTTAATGTTATATGTATAAAATAATAATATATATAATTAATAATATTAAAATTAAATATTTAAATTAATCTATAAAAGTCCTAAATAACAATACTATGTTATGGTTATACTATTAATTAATATAATATTAAATGAGGGACAATAAATATTAATAGAACTTAAATGCTTATGAATTTAGAATTATAATGATGAGGGAGATATTATTAATATAAAAGCTATAAAACCCTGTTAATAGCATTGTCATTTGTTTTAATATTGTTATTAATAATATAAGTAATAATTTATGAATAATTTATGCTCAGTTTTAATACATTCTACATAAAAATGTGATACTGCACAAGAGGAGGATAATCCTACGAAGAACAACGCTGCCAATGATAAGCGAAGACCAGACTCACGAGAACAAAATCACGCCCACCCAAAGAAAGAACCTGGAAGAACAGAGGGGGGAGGAAGAAAACTCAAGACGACAAGGATGATATGGTCTGAGGACAATGGATGATATGGTTCGAAAAGCTCACATCTGCTACCAGAAAAGGAGACAAGAGAATGAAGGGTCCAAAGGAGAAATAAGCAAAAAAGGAAGGAATTTACCCTCAAGTAGACAGATATATAACACTAATGGAAATAATATACAACAAAGAATTTTCAGCAAATTTCCAAGGAACCAAACAAAAGTTACAACCTACACCGAGAATAGATAGTCGGAGGGAGTTAATAAACATGTTAATTACCAACAACCAAAACAACCTCTGCAATGTTGTGGATGTGGAGAATCCCATTACTACAAAAATTGCCCGCACAGTGCTAGAACAAAACATCTTTGAAATATGCAAGAGGCCTCCACAGTTGGAGATGTAGCAAGGAGCATGCCCATAATTAATGTTGCTTTGGACGATCATCAAGCAAAATACCATCCCAACATGATCGAGTGTCAAGGTATAATTTTGATCAACCTGTTTTTGTTTTGTTTGGTCCGAGTGCTAGCTTAAGCTATATAATTCCTAAAGTGGTAGAGAAATGCCAACTACAAATCAGCAAGTTTAAGAAGCCTTGGTTAGTCCAATTAGCCATAGGGATGAAAAGAAGGGTAGCGACAAAAACATAACATTGTCCTATAAGAGTTTTAGGACAATCAATCCATGTTGACCTTAATGTACTCCCTTTAGGCTCCTATGATGTACTAATAGGGATGGATTGGTTGGAAGGGCGTCGGTCCCTAGTTGATTGTAAAATGAAATCTATAAGTTATCTCACAGAATCGGGACAGAGAAAGGAAATGAAAGGGATCATGAAAAATATTAAGCTACGCCCTATTTCTGCCAACCAATTAGGAAGATGCATTAGGAAGGGTTGTCATGTTTATGTTGTCCAAATAGGATACACCAATTCAAAGAGTAAGATGACTTCCATGGAACATATTCCTATGATACAGAACTTCGGGGATGTGTTCCTTGAATCCATTCCTAGATTGCCACCTAAGCGTGATATTAATTTTACCATTGAATTGATACTGGGAGCAGCTCATGTTTCAAGAGCTCCTTACCGCATGAGCATCCTTGAGCTAACATAACTCAAAATGAAACTTCAGGAACTTCTAGATAAAGGATACATTCGCCCCAGTGTATCCCCTTGGGGAGCCCCCATGTTGTTTGCGTTAAAGAACGACGAAACCTTGAGGCTATGCATTGATTATCGCCAGTTAAATAAATTGACTGCCAAAAATAAATATCCCTTACCACGTATTGATGATCTATTTGATCAAGTGCAGGGAGCAAGCTTTCAAAAATTGACCTGAGGTCCGTTTACCACCAAATAAGGATAAAGGAAAAAGATATTTGCAAAACTACATTTCAAACTCGTTACAACCATTACGAGTTCGTAGTATTGCCTTTTGGCCTTACCAACACTCCAACTACTTTTATGAGTCTAATGCATGGTATCTTTCAACGGTTTTTAGATAAATTTGTGTTGATTTTCATTGATGATATACTAATTTATTCTATAAACCATGTAGAAATTTTGAATAATATGACACTTATTCACAGAGATTATCCTGATTATACACTAATTGCGGAATACATGCATAATGCATAACCTCCTCTACGTTGATAATCAATTTAGCAGTATTAAGAAACATTCGCATGCGCACATTGAAGCATCAATCACACATATCAACGCAGTATGTACCCGGGGAAAGCATAAAGCTGAAAACCCCCAACTATCTGTATATTATATTGATTGAGAACATGTAACAATACATAGTACAATACTCTCACAAGTACTCAGTACTATCCCACCTGTACACAACAAACTAGCTCAGATCTGAATCAATCACCGGCTCAATCTCCTCGCTACTGCCTGACCCACTGCGCAATCCTGGCATGAAATACGATGAATGAATGATCCAAACCGCATTTCTTGGATATTACCATGCAATCCTCTATGGCAATACTAATCCAATGATAGCTGCAATCACATGCACAACTAATAGTCAAACTGACAACTAATCTTGCCCTTTCACTCACCCTCTAACACTTGTCTCCACTGAATTGTCCATGCACTGAGTTAACTGATGTATTCTTTAGTTGATTTATGAGTTAATAATTAGTGAATTAATTAATAATTAATTCACACCACTCATCATTAGTCTATTTGTCAGTTAAACTAACTACAACTAGTTCAACTAAGTCAAACTGAACACAACTCCATCAACTCTTGATGAACCCCCAGACTATTAGCGCCGTGGATCCTCCCCAATCCTACAATGTATGATAGGCCAGGTGCCCCGTAGTCTAGATTTTTTTGCCTAAGTCCATTTGACATTAAACGCTAGTATAGCCGGACCTCGAGTTCCTCTCCGCCTTTCTGGCAATTCATTATCAAGAATGTGCACCAACGAGGAGAGATTAAAAGTAGAATGAAAGAACGTACCATATTTATAACTTAGTTGCCGAATGACCTGAAACCTTCAGTCATAATTAGACCTCGATAAAATCATAAAGTTTAATGGTAACAATTTTTATTATTACTTTATTTGATGTAATTATTATTTAAATATATTATAAATATATTATATATATATAAATATAATATCTCTTTGAAAGAATTTTTTAAATGAGGAAGAGTAGAAATATAAATGAGAGGTTTCTCATTAATAAGGATTGTTTAGATCTTAATTTTAAATATATATAATTAGCAAAACTATGTATCAAGTAAAAAGTGTTTGCTACTTAAGAGATAAATTAAAGCATAAACATGGCGTATTTGGTTGTTTTTAATATGATATAGAATCAATATAATGAGAAAATTTAGTAAAGAATAAATATATGTATATGTGGGTAGGTATGTATTATATATTTGAGTGTTATAATTTGTTTTCATTAAATTTTATATGTTTTAAGTTTATATTAGGAAATCAAATTATTGTTTTTCTATTACTTTAAATTATTTGTTTGTAAGGTCATGATGAAATATTATAAGTGTTACAACTTCTATTCAATATTATTAATTTTTGGTTTAGTTTATATTCATTTTATTTAATTTTTTTAAAATTTCCCTTTCTCTATTATTTCATTTTTACAAATTTAGTTTGTTGTTTGTTGTTTTTTTTTAATTTAAAAGACTTATTATATATTAAAATATTTGAATAATTAGTTATAAAAAATAAAGATATTAATAAAAAAAAAACGATACACATATAAAGTGTATATATGTTAATATAAACAATATTAGTTAATGGTATTTCTTAATTTTTGGTGATGACATTTAACAATACAATATTTTATTAGCTGTTTTATTTTTGTGATGAAATATGCCTATATTGTATTTTAGTTTAATTAAATTATAATTAATCCAAGCAACAGGTATTAAGGTACTATGTAGCCCTTGTTTAATTTGTTGAGTTTGTTTTATTTGCTAAAATTAATTATTTGATAGTTAGATTAACTATTTGGTAATTGAATATGGATAAAATTTTAGATTTAGTGTTGTTTAACTCATATATATTTAGAGCTTATTGTTTAAAGACAAATATATTTTGTATTTTTAATTTGTTATTATGTGTTATTGTTTATTATAATTTTAATGTAATATAAATAGAACTATTTTTGGAACTATTTGTGTAGAGTAAGTGATTAATGCATGACTTCTACCTCATTAACATTAATTAAAATGACCAATGTCTTATGTTTAAGGGTAGAAGAAATGAGATTGAATGTAGCAAAATGAATTATATAGCATCAATCATTACCTTTAAGGCTTGGCTCTAACTAAGGGTTTTTAGGGAAGTGACACATACCAAGAACACCCTTAACTATGGAGTTTTTCCCTATAGTCCAATCCACTTAGCTTGTTGGGCTTTTGCAAAATGATAACAAGTATTGTGGGTTATGAACTATTTATTTATAACTTATATATGTGTTTATTTAAAATGTTGTGAGATTTTCATAATCAAATATATGAAAATATTATTTTTGATATTAATTGTATAGAGTAAATCATTAATACATTAATCACTCATGTGTATTCTTTTGTTAGCCAGAGTATCAACATGAGCTAGAATGCTCAATTTTTCATGGCCTCAAAACAACCCACTTAACAATTAGTTCATCATCATATAGATGAAAAAGTAGGATTGATACTAACAAAACGAATTATAAATCGAAATAATAAAGTGAGTTAAAAAGTGGACAAACTCAACTTTTTTGACTAATTTTCTTTTTTTAATGAGACAAAGTTTCAACTTGACTACTCATTTTTTAAAAATGTTAATGATCCCGGTCATCTTAAAATAGGGGCAAATCCTTAATAGCAAAGTTTCATAGTCAAAGTTCCAATCAATCAAGTAGAAATATAATTTTCAACAAAATTATTACTTTATATGAAAAAGAATATGAACAAAAAAAAAGGTTGAATTTATCCACTATTTAATTAATCCTCATTAATCATTGCCTCCAAGGTTTTCACCTAGTGAGTAAGAATTATTTTAAAGGTCACCCATCCCAATACTCTCACTCAATCACACATAACCATTGGAAATTTTCTCCATTATTAAACCCAATTATCTTTTTACTATATTTGTAAGGACCTTAACAAGATTCAAACCTTATGAATCATTTATTTAAAACTCCCCCTTTTTAGTTAAATAGTTTGGGAGCTTTCAGTCAAACATATGAAATACTATTTTTGAGATTATCTATGTAAAATCATACATCAATGTAATGGAAAGAAAAAAAACTCTATTTATTCCAAAAATCACTAATCTAATTCTTAAATGTTTTTTGTTTTTTTTTTTCACATGTTTTTTGAGAATCATATATTTTAGCTATATAATTTGCATAATTTAAATGTCTCAACTATTTTCAAAACCCTAAATTTATTTATCAATTTAAAAATACATTTTAAACCATTAAAATTCACAATTTTATCAAAATTATATATATCTAATAATTAAACCTTTTTAATCTAATTAAAAATATAATATATACATTTTATCATTATTTTATTAACCAATAGCATTTACCTGGTCTATATTACAAACAAACACATAATAACTAAATTAAAATTAAATTGTATTATAAATCTTTAAAAGGATTCCTTTCCTTATTAAAAATACATTTGGTTTCCTTGGAAAAAGCACCTAACCAAATTAAAATTAAATTGTATTATAAATCTTTAAAGATTCCTTTCCTTGTTAAAAATACATTTGTTTCTTGGGAAAAAACACATTCTTTGAACTCAAACAAAACACCGGTTACATATTAAAAAAAAATCAAACCTCATAAATAACATCAACCATATAAATAATTAAATAAATAACATTATTTATTTATTTTTTAATATAAATGTTCAAACAAATAACATGATTTTATTTATTTAACCATAATAACCAGTTACTATGTCCTCAAATCCAGATTAAACTAGTATTTTATCCAACCTACTCTTTTGTCACTGGGAAAAATTCAAAAAGTGGGTTATCCAACCCACTTATTTAAAAAATAAATACATGAATCACCGGTAAACGACCAGATGCTTACTGAAACTAGGAACATGACATATAATTTAAATAGGGAAGGAGCAAGAAGTTGAATTGATTTGAGTTGGATATTATTGTACAGCAAGTGGATATTATTGTACAGCAATAAAAGCGTCCCTCACTTCTCTTCCACTAAGTTTGGAAAACTGGAGCCTGAATACCATGTCGTCCAAACGTATTGGAATACATGGATTCTGCCATGACCACGTCCCTTGTGAGTAACGAGTCTTCATCTTGGAGTCCTATTTTTAGCAGGCGTTATTCAGCGCAACAACCAAGAAAGAGGGTGTCCCCCTCTGGCTCTTCAAAGGCCCATATCTCTGCTCCACATTTCCTGGATTTTAGCCATGAAGGGGGTGAATTCATAATGTATTTTCCCGAGCCTTTCGGTTTTTATGGGCGTTACGCTGTGGCGTGAGAAGCCAAGAAGATTGATCTGGCAATCCAGGACTATCCTTTTCACAGCCACTATGTCGCAATGCAATTTATTAATGGGCTTTTGACTTGGATCGGGCCATGGCCTTGGAAGCATGGGCGATTACCGAATGTTGGAGCAATAATGGCTGTGCAGAGACAGAAACGTCGAATGCGGATACTGTTAATTCCGCCGACTCCTACTATCTCTCTCGTCTGCGGATCGATCCTTTTGGCGTTAACATTCGTGTCGATTATGATAGGGCCTCTGATTGATCTCAGACACTTTCCAAACCATTCTGGGCCTCCCCCCGTTCCCATAAACCTAGTGAGTATCTTTAACATTAGTCCAATTTTGTTTCTTGGTCATTTCGAAGAGTCGGAGAATTTTTGGGGGATATGGCTAATTTTCCCAATTTTCAGAAAAAGATTGGCTGATTTAAACTGAATTTTCACCCAGAGGATCAAATCGTGTTAATTGAAATAATTACTACCATTTAGCCAGACATTTATATTTGAATTAACCTACTTTTATTGTAATACACTTTATTTTTATTTTTACAAAATCCAGCCAAACATTTACATTTGAAATTTACAAAATCCATCCGAACATTTATCTTTGAAATTTGAAAAACCATAAAGATTCACAATATAAATTTTAACAACTGTTGTAATACTGAATACCACTATTGAAATTTTAACCTAGCTGCTCAAAGACATAATGCAAAGAATTGGATTATTCTATTAGAAGGAGCTGCAATTACGATATTTGCTTATTTCTTGATGCCTTATGTCATTAGGCGGTGGAGACGAGAAATCCAGATGCTTCGAAATTAAGACTAAGTGAATTGGAAGATGTCCCGGTATGATTTTAGGTTTATCGATTTGATTTCGCCTTCATTATTTTATATTTACTTGTTTTGTGGCCGTTTTCTTTGACAATTTAATTCTTATCTTATCGATCTTTGTTTTGCAACAATTGAGATTTACCAAATCTATTGCAAAACAAAATTAACCTTTTCTTTAGTAGCTTTGGAATCTCTGTTGTTGTTTCTTTAACTACAAAATGACTAAATCTAAAATATTGTATGAATCTAAATACAGACTCTAAAGTAGTTGTAGGAATTGAATGGGTTAATGACCACAGATCTCTTGCACATGCCAGAATTTCGTTATGCGACATAATAAATTGAAATATCCTATGACAAATTTATTGCATCACAGACTCAAGGTGACCGCTCAAATTTATGGGCTTCAAAGTTCTCTGAGTTTTACTATGGTTGCAGCGAGCCTAGCCGTCGGTTCACATGTAAGCTTTACATTTCTCTTGAACGCTTAATCTCCTCTTAACTCTGATTGGCTATTAGTTGTAAAACAATCACGGATTTGTTTTTTTGATCGTTGTAACTATTTCTATTTATTCTATGTAATGATGCATAGTTTTATCAAAGTTTCAGTTTTGAACACCATACCATCATTATTTGTCTACAAGATTCCCCCTTTCAATCAGGTAAATCACATTATTGAAGTCTCCCTTTCTTTCCAAAACGGAAATATACCATAAGTGCCAATATTGTTTCTTAACAGAATACTTAGAAACATTTTTATGGCTGCCTCAATATGCTTGGTAATTTCAGAAACGAAAATTATAGCAAATTACTGAAAACCTATGTTTCAAAGTGGTCAGGGGACCGGGGATGTGAATTTTGTGACAGCTGGAGAGACCCCCCAAAGTTCAGGGATGGTAGGGTACAGGACATGGACTTTTTCCTATTATCATTGTTAAGTTCATCAAACTGACACCTTGTACTTAAGATAGAAATTGATGTTAGGAATAGGTGCTGTACAGTGTAGACAGAAGAAGGGAAACCAATAGAGAGGCTTTTTATTCAGCAATGTTTTCATTCTTTGACAGCGAAGAATGGGAACCAATAGAGAGTTTTTTTATTCAGCAACGTTTTCATTCTTTGACCCCAAAATAGGCTGCTTGAATTCAAAATAACCAATTTAACTAATCATATCAACTAAGAGGTTTGTGGTCCTGTGGAAATATCATCTCTTGTCATATAGAATGCTTTCCTCTGCACTCATATACATGTGTACTGGATGAATAGTTAATTCCCTACGCAATATATTTTCAGCCTGAATAACAAAAGAAAGTACCATCTGAAAATTCCCTTCAACATTCAGCAAAGAGCAACTACAAGTCTCAAACAAGATGACTCCTTCAATTCACTATGATTGATGCCTAGTAGCATGTAAATTGGACAAGTCTCCAAGATTTAGATTGCTGAAGCTGAATTTTGAATCTTGATAGTTCTACCCAAAATTATAATCCAAGAATACAAAAGTCACCCAATAGGCTTCTTCTTGTATTCTGAACGTCCCACATCTCCTAATTAAATGGGAAAGCATAGAAAAAGTATGAAAAACTACTATGTATGCTTATTATATTATCCTCTATGCAAAATCTAAAAGGTTTGATAAACATAGAACCCTCACCACTAGGTATAGCTATAACTTATTATGGCTGCAAGTTCATTTTTCCTAAAAGTCACATTTCATTGAGTTCCAGTCTAATTTTACATGAGTTAATCATACAAATCCCAATGACAACTTAGAACGAAATTGAAATAGATAAACACAATTCCATCCAAAACTGAAGTTTGACAACCGTGGCGGTAATTTTGAGGCTAGCTTGTTGGAAAAAATGCTACAAGTCCTCTCCCAAATTGCTTGCTTTGAAGAAATTGCAAAGCAGGATGCATCAAGATGTCAGACACCTCACAAGAAACATCTTCCTCTGGTAGACTCTTCCATTTTCCAAGATACTAGTCAATTTTTATTAAAGACCGTATCCATGGAGGAAAGGATTCTCCCAAGCTTGATAGCTTTTGTCCTTTATCGCTGCTGTAATATGTTGACGTTTTGATCAAAGACCCTTTTCAACTGATAGACATGACAAAACCCTTATTGGTTAGCATTCAAAAAATTTATTTACAACTTCAATTTGACTATTGGTTTGCAGGTTATATCTAACATTCAGAGTCAATGTTGTGCTTTCCAATCTGAAAAGCCTCTTCTAAAATGTACTTATAAATTTTGGATCTTGACAGCTAACATTCACCTCAGGAAACCCATGAAGTCAGTAGCTTTCTCTCATAAATAAAGTAGCTACTTGGTGTGCCTTATATGTACCTCAACTGCAAGAACATGTGCCTACCTAGTTAGTCAATCAACAACAATATAGAAGCATCATGCCTAGTAATGAAATCCACATAGAATCCCATTTCTATAGGGATATAGGAAGTTACTGAAGCAGCCCTGGACTTTTGTCTGTCTTCAAAAATTTCCATTGGCAAGTTTCAGAAGCTGTGACATATTCCTTCAGATATATTTTCCACCCCTTGGGTTACTCTGTTTTTTGGCAGCTCTTAAAGAAGCCCACATGTATTGATGAAGGAGAATAATGACCTGCAAGATTTTTCTGTTTTATCTTTGAACTAGAGATGAGAAACATCTGTCCTGTACACTGTATAAGACAGTTCTTGTTAGATTTCCTGTCATCTCTGGCAATAACATCTGGCTAATTCTCCAATAGAACAGACAAGTCATCATCCTTCACGTACTCAACAGTATGACAACAAATCAATTGACCTCCAAAGTTGTAAGCATACATCATCTCAAGAATTCTAGACATAGTGTTAACAACAACATTACCAAAACCCTTTTGATAATGGATGCCAAAAGCATATGATCAGATCAAACTTATTCATTTATTTATTGCTTGCTAAGGTCATGTGAAGATGAGAAATTTTTGACGCTATTGTGGCTAGTTTTTACAATAAATTTTCCATTCAAAAGATATTGCCTGAATTTTGCCAAACAATATATGCTGCCAGCATCTCTTTGTCATAGATTAAAATAACCATTTCCTTTTCACTCAACTTCCAGTTGTCAAAAGCCATTTGTCTTGCCATTGAATTGCAGTACTTATTCTTGAAGCATCATATTCTACCATGAGTTATTAGGGGGAATAGGAATAACAACTACTGGAAGCGTTTGAAAGGTTGTATTCACTATGTTTCCCCATGTAGCCTCTTTACTTCTAACCAGTCAGTGGCATTGTATAGGGTTGCAGGGATTGCTCCCGGCTGCTCTGCCCAAAAATCATGGTTCCTTACCAATGTGTAATAATGATAATTTCGTGCACGGTTTCACACATGGAACCAGTTACCGTAGTTCCATGCATGGTTCCACAATGCTTCACGCATGATTTTAGGGGAACATGCACAGTTCCACAGTGTTTTGCTTGTGGTTTTGGAGGAACATGCACAATTCCATAGTGCTTAATGTGTGGTTCTAGGGGGTGACTGTTTTGTTTTTTCTTTAACTTTAGGTTAAGGGTGGGACCTAGGGTGGGTTTAGGGATATGAGGGAGAGTGAGGATATATGCATGTTTTCATGTGTTTTGAAACTAATTTTGCAACTCTCTTAATAGACAACAAAACGATTGTAATGTCCCCGAGAAATTAATTGCCCAACAGAGGAAGTAGCCTATTGATCCCTGTAGGCTATAGTCCATGAAAAAGGGGAAAACCCCAAAAGACAATGTTGTTTGGGGAGCGAAGGGCAAGTTTTGGGGCAATTGGGAAGAGAAACACAAAGTTGGGGTTTGGTGTGAATTTTACTCAACTAATTAAGGAGAGAATCCACTCAAGGGAATCTATAAGTACAAGAGGGTTGAATTCATTTGGATCATCATTGGATTGGATCATTTATCTTTGTTTTCTTTGAGCCTAAGGCTTTGAGGGTTTTAAGACACTTTTTCTCCTATCGATTTCGGTGGTGAAAGATTCCACTCTAGTTGATAAACTTAATCTCTCTATTTTCCTATTTTCTCTACTTTGTTCTAGTACAAGATAATTGGAAGAAGATTTGTGGACCAAGGAGAATTATCAGATGAATTTTGTCCAAGACAACATCTGAAGCAAGAAGAGTCGGATTCATCCTAAAGTTCGCGAGTCTGGTTTGAAGGTAAACAAAAGCAAAGTTCTGGAACCGTCTTACTCTGAGGCCTTACGAGCTGCTTTGTGACACTCAACATTACTTATGAGTCTAGCAATCAAGGTCGAACTCTTTGTCTGAAAGTCTAGCTCTCAGATCGAGGGGTCTGGTCCTTATTTGAACATGTGGATACTTAGTGATTTATTTAGCTGAGGAAATCTTACTGAGGGTTAGATTGGCAACCTTGAGGCAACGAGGAACAGAAAATCGTAAGCGTGTTGGTATAGAGTAACATCGGTGATGAATATATCGGAATTCAGAGGTCGTTCCCATAAACCTGAAGTTCTAAGAGCAGCGTGGCTCCTGTAATGGAACGGAAAAGGGACATGAAGGTAGAAGGGTGCATCAGTTATGGAATTTGCAAAGAACAGGCAGGAACCGAGCATGTTCTTGAGGCCATCATCCAGACAAATAATTCGGATTTAAACAAGAACGCAATAAAATACAGAGATAACCATATACACAAAGATGCAGTGGAAATAATGCTTCATTTCATTAATGGAAAATACCGAAATAAGCTTACAACCAGAAATGGAAATAAACTAGCTAGGGCGATGGTAGCTTATCTCTGAGAAGAGATGTGGCAGCTACATGCCTCTGAACTGTTCTGCACTGTGTTACAATGAGGCTCGAAGGCCTATTTATTGTTGAGAAACAATGGAAAAGCCTTCACATTCTAAAACCTAACCCTAGAAGATGAAACGCCAAATTGTGGGCCCCGTTTTGGGTAAATTGGTACATCAATTTCCCGGGGTCGTAACTTTGGCATACGATCTCCGTTTGACGCGCATGATAGCGCGTTAGAAAGATCTATCTGAGAACTACCACTTTGGGAAGGGAAACATCGGTCCGTGGACCCATGTTGCCCCCAGATCTCCCAAAAAACGTCGTTTAGGCCCTCAAAATGGCTCCGGAAGTTCAGGACCCGAAAAAACTGCTAAAAATAGTAAATTGTGCTACAATTATGGAAACTGAAAAATTGAAAGAGACAGTTGCGGGGAGTCCAAATGGGATAGGTGGGTGGCCACCAACATCCACCTAGATCATCGATGTTGGAATAGGAGAAGTTTATATCGCTTGGGAGAGGGGATATGGATCCTCTTATGATGGGAGAGGTCATATCTCTTTTTTTTTGTTCCATTTTAATAGGGGAAAGGGGAACCCAAATATTCTCTCTTGGATCTATCTCAACTAACTATTTACCAGACTTTTGTTCATGAAACTTCTAGAACTGGAAGCTTTGACTCCATTTTTAAAAACTTTCCAAAAGAGGGTCAGTGCAGGTAATGGATGGATACCAACGCTAATTAGTGCTAGGCTCATTGTTAATCTCTGCAAATCGGTGTGAGGAAGAAAGTAATGGATAGCATCGGCCTTTAAAACTGAGTTTGAAGGAATATCCTATGGAAATGATGTAAGAGGGAAATGTTCTATAGATGAAGAGTGATGTAAAGACATCTTCTTCATGATACGAAAAACATGAGGTTCGCTATAGAGGTCCTCTAGGATCGAGGAATGGGGAGTACAAGGACAGTGAAAAAAATGTTGTGTAACAAATTCTCCCAAAAGAGCAAAGGCCGAACAAGAGTGAGGGTTGAAATGTTTTACGAGTAGATGCATGGAATCAAAAACTATCATAGGGAAACCTGCAAGCAAGCATAGATACATATGCATCGCTAAAATCTCTAATAAAAGATATATGAATCGTTGTATGGATGCAGCCATCCAGAAAAATATCATGTAAATGGATCGAAGGTATGGGTGTAGCCATCTAATAAGAACGATCATATCTAAGCCAAGGTATGGTCACAACCATCCAATAATGATAAGGATCACATATAACATATTCATGGTATGGTCGCAACCATCCAAATGAAAGAGACATGTGTTGTTAGGACCCTATAATACTAATGATTCCTCAATTACTATTGTCATTATTGTCATGATATTGTTATTAGCATGCCCCATAGAAACCCACTATTGTTATTTTTGTGCCCTTATGTAATTATTATTATGTTGGCTTGATTATATTGTGACCCCTTAGACTCCTATATATAGAAGGGAGGTTTAGTCATTTATATCATCCAAGAACTTTTCATTTGTGTAATGTAAAGGAGGATTCCCCCTTGAAGAGGCTAAATTTTTAGGTGTTAATCTATCTTTTCTATCTTTTTGTGAGTTGGTTTCCTAACATTTGGTATCGGAGCTTTAGATTCTAGGGTTTCGCTACTCCAAACAGGTTATCACGGCTTGTTCACTATAACTTTTTTTCTATGATGAAACAAAAGCTACATAAAAAACTCATTTGAGCCCAAATATTTCTAAACTTCATGTCCCAATTCTAGAGATTGTATTGCTATATTTACGGAGATATGATCTGAGAAAGTTTGGGTTTTTGTAGCCTCCTGAATTACATTCCAAACAAGTGACCTAGGGAAAATCGTCATACGTTTTGTTTTGAGCATCATATTGAAATTTCATAAGAATTTTCAGAAATAGGATGGCCTATAGTTTTATGTCTATCAATTTCAAGTACTAGGGATGAAACAGTGACACGTGGCATGCCATACAAGTTCACTTTACTGAACTAGTCTATAATCCGGTCATCATGGGAGATTTGGCATAACTCTTCCTTGGAGAATGCAATATTGATCAGACATGTGGGGTTAGAAGGAGGACTTAAAGGGCTAGCGTAGGATGAGATTTCAGATATTTAAGATTCGCAGTTACAATGATATAACAGATTGAATATTGAGCTCTTACAAAGTGAAAAAAAAGGTGTGTATTTTTTTTTTTAACTATCCATAAGATTGGTTTGAAAATTTTAAAGGAATTCAGAGGGAATATTGAAGAATTAATAGCATTAATTAATGCCCCGAAGAAAGAAAATGAAAACACCTAGTAAGCACCCGGAAAGCTCTAGCATGACTCGTGAAGAAGAAGAAGAAATGCAACATAATATATCAAAATTACAAGACAAAGTACAACAAATTTCACTCTCACTAAAGGTAAATGAAGCCAATATTAATGGCGTAGAAGTTAATATGAATGGCATGCAAGTTAAGACAGATGGTGTGGAAGCTAAGATGGATGGCGTGGAAGCTAAGATGAATGGCATGGATGCTAAGATGAATGGCATGGATGATAAGATGGAATAATGGAAGATAAATTTGAATAAGTTGCTACATGAAATGGTCACTAATGGTGAAAGGGTAGCAAAGGAAACTCATGGTGAGAAGAAAATAAATGTTAATCATGATTTCATATACTATAATGTTGGATTGAATACCCATCATGTTCTAAAAATCGATATGAGGAAGTTTGATGGCAAGGATCCTGGAACATGGAGACTACAGATGGAGCAATTTTTTGATCTCCATAATGTGAAAAACACACAAAAAACACATGTTTCATTAAAATTGGAAAACAATTACTATAAGGACATCGCTATAATTGAGTTTTTTTGTTATTTTGAAATTCTAGATCCACTATTTAATAACAAATTTAATGAAATATGTGTTAAAAGGTATGTATTACAACTTTATATTTAGAACCAAATAAATTTGTATGGTATCGATGGCTTTGCTCTCATAAACAAATTGTCACCTAGGCAATTGTTATGGAAGAAATGATAACATATTATGAGGATACAAAAAGCAACACATTTTTTTCCCAATTGGTATCTCAAACAAAAGGGTTCAATGATGGAGCACATTGAGAACTTCCAAAAATTTAACATAAGGGTAAAATATATTCTAGAGGAGCATAAGATTGATGTGTTCATAGGGAATTTAAAGGATAATATCCAACATGAGGTTCACCTTTGTGAACCTGATTCATTGGATAAATTATGGCAATCAAGAAGCCCACCACTCACAACTATACAGATGGAAGTGTTGTTTCCCCTAGCCTCCCACATCCTAAAAGGTTGAAACCAAAACAACTGGAAGAGAAAAGAGAAAAATTGCTTTGTTACAGTTGTGATATCAAATACACTAAAGATCATAAGTGCGTTGAGAAGAAATTATTCTACATAGATTGTGAAGAGGGGGAATAAAAGGAACAAGAAATGTCAAAAGAAGAGGATATACTCCAGGAACAAACCCTAGATTAAGAAGAAATGAATCCGACAATATCTTGTAATGCATTGGTTGGAATTACCACTACTTAAACTATCAAGATAGAAGGACATATCAAGAAGAAAAAGGTAAGATAGCAAAGGAATTGAATTGATTCCTATATCCAACACAAGAGTGTCAAGTGATGGTTGCAAGTGGAGTAACCATAAATTGTTCTAGAAAGTGTGATAATATCAAGCTATCCCTGGGAGAATATGTATTGAATAGCCCAATGCTTTCCATTCCAATGGGTGGTGTTGATGTTGTACTAGGAGTCCAATGGCTACAATCCTTAGGTACAATAGCTTTTAATTTTCAAGAACGTTTCATGAAATTTTGTGTGGAAGGAAAGGAAGTTGAATTAAGGGGTATTGTAGGGAAACTGGGAAAGATAATCAATTTTAACGGTATGATAAAGCTTCTAAAGAAGGAACAATGAGGTGTAATTGTACAATTATGTTCGCTAGAGGTTCCCACATCGAAATCATCTATTTCTCTAGATCTCCAAAATGCCTTGGATAAAAATTCCAAGGTATTTGAGACTCTAAAAGGTCTCCCACATATTCATGATCATGATCATGCTATTCATTTGATTCCAGGAAGTGTTCCTCCAAACATCAGGCTGTACATATATCCCTATTCCCAAAAGAGTTAAATTGAACGTATGGTTGCAGAAATGCTAGAGGCTGGTATAATTCAACCTAGTCAAAGTTCTTTCTCTACTCTAGTAGTATTGGTGCACAAGAAGGATGGATCATGGCACATGTTTCTGAATTATAGGGAGCTCAATAATCTCATTATTAAAGATAATTTTCCCATTCTTGTCATTGATGAATTATTGGATGAATTGCATGGATCAATTTACTTCACAAAGTTGGATCTTCGTTTAGGATATCATAAAATTAGAATGAATACTGAAGACATTCTCAAAACAACATTTAGAACTCATGAGGGTCATTATGAATTTTTTGGTCATGCCTTTTGGCCTTACCAATGCACCTTCTACATTTCAAGGTTTGATGAATTCCATTTTCAAACCCTTAGAAAATTTGTGTTAGTATGTTTTGATGATATACTAATCTACAACAATTCTTGGAAGGACCATGTTGAACATGTTGACATGTTGCTCAAACTATTGGAGGAGAAACAATTATATGCAAAAAGTTCCAAATGTTCCTTTAGAGTACAAGAGGTAGAATATCTGGGTCATATTATATCTCATGAAGGTGTTAAGGTAGACCTTAGCAAAATTAAAGCCATTAAGGAATGGAAAATCCCCACATCCATAAAGTGTTTACGAGGACTTCTCAGGTTGACAGTGTACTATCGCAAGCTTGTTAAGAATTATGGGAGAATAGTAGCACATCTAACAACATTATTGAAGAAAGATGCATTTTCATGGACTCCAAAAGCAACAAATACCTTCAAACATCTTACAGAGGAAATGTGACAATGACCGATCTTAGCTACGTAGGACTTCACAAAAACCTTTATTATGGAATGTGATGCTTCAGGAAATGGAATAGGTGTTGTTTTAATGTAAGATGAAAGACCCATTGCTTTCGAAAGTCATAAAATCAAGGGAAAGTATTTACACAAAGCTATTTATGAGAAAGAAATGTTGGAAATACTACATGCAATTAAGAAATGGTAACCCTACGTAATGGGAAGACACTTCAAGGTAAAAACAGATCATGATAGACTTAAAGACTTTTTAGAACAAATATAATCCTCTAAATAAAAACAAAAACGGGTCACAAAGATGTTGGGTTATGAGTTTGAAATCATCTACAGAAAGGGAAGAAAAATGTTGTGGTAGACATACTCTCAAGAAAGGATGAGGATGTGGAAGCATTGTTGTGCGCCATTTCTACTATCCAACCAGATTGGACAAACAAAGCAAGGGAGGAATGGAAGAATAACAAAGAAGTGTGGGCACTCATTCGAAAGCTACAACAAGATCCCAGTACATCTCATACATTTAGTTGGAAAATTTATTAGTTATGGTACAAAGATCGGTTATACCTATGTAAGAATTCCCAACTCAAACAAAATATTCTTATGGAATTGCACACTTATCCCTTAGGAGGGGAATCAAGATTTTTAAAAACATAGTACAGGGTTAGGAAGGATTTTTTTTTGGGATGGCCTTAGATCAGATATTCAAAATTTTGTGGCATAATGTTTGGTTTTCCAACAAAATAAAGTTTAAACAATTAAGAGCGTAGGTCTACTACAACCTTTATCCATTCCAAGCCAATGTTGTGAGAAGTTTTCAATGAATTTTATCACAATTTTACCCAAGTATGAAGGAAAGAGTGTTATCATGGTGTTAGTTGATAGACTTACCAAGTATGCACACCTTTTTGCATTATTAAAACCATTTAAAGCCAATACAGTTTCTAGTGCATTTATGGAAACAATTCAAAAGCTACATGGAAACCCAAAGATTATTGTAAGTGACACAGATCCCATTTTCACTAGAAATTTTTGGACAAAATTATTTTCTTGTCTTGATACTTAGTTAGCTTATAGCTCATCTTATCATCCTCAATATGATGAGAAAAATGAGATACTAAACAAATGTTTGTATGGACATCTTTGTTGCTTTGTATCTGATAAGCATACACAATGGGTCAAATGGCTGCCTCTAGCTAAATGGTGGTATAACACTTCCTTCCATACTGCAGAAAAAATGAACCCATTTATGGCACTTTATGGATATCATCCACCATCCATCACATCATATTTAGGAAAAAATTCTAAGGTTCAAGTAGTGGAACATCACATCAAACATCAACAACAAGTCCTCCAACTCTTAAAGGATAAACTCACGTTGGTGCAAAATAGAATAAAATAATAGGAAGATAAACATTGCAATGAAATATGTTTTGATGTAGGTGAGTAGGTATTCCTAGGGCTGCAACCATTTAAACAAATGTCCCTCAAACAAGCTATGAAGGATAATAAATTATCACCAAAGTATTATGGTCTATACAAGGTGTTGCAAAAGATTGGTACTATGACATACAAATTGGAGCTTCCTGCAGCATCGCGAGTGCACCTAGTTTTCCATGTTTCATGTTTAAAGAAGGTTATAGATGACAAGTTCCCAGTTCAAACAATATTTCCAGAACTTGACAACAAAGGAAAAATCATATTGGAACCAAAAGTAGTCTTAGAACAAGACTCGACAGCTACAAAATCGATCAATTTGAAGTATCTCAATCAGGTGCAAGAACTATCCACTGAAGGTTCCACAGGGATGAGAATTTTATAGAGAAGATCAAGAAAACCTCAAGCATTTGGGATAATGGTTTTCACAAGAAGAGGGGCATTAGGCCCTATAATACTAGTGATTCCCCCATTACTATTGTCATTGTATCCCTTATTTTTATTATTGTGCCCCTATTGTCCCCATATTGTTATTAGTATGCCCCATAGGAACCCACTATTGTTATTTTTGTGCCCTTATGTTATTACTGTTATGACAACTTAATTATATTGTGACCCATTAGACTCCTATATATATAAGGGAGGTTTAGTCATTTGTATCATCCAAGAATTGATCATTTACATAATGTAAAGGAGGTTTCCCCCTAAAAGAGGCTGAATTCTAAGGCGTTGATCTATCTTTTCTATCTTTTTGTGAGTTTGTTTCCTAACATGTGTAGAAGCATGATAATGTCACATCGCCTCCCAACCTGGACTTTTGTAATCTGACCCAAGGGTCTTGTGCTCCAACACAACTCGATCGAAGTACAAATTATAACATGTGAATAGATGTGTCGAAGTCAAACACACTAGAAAGTGGCTTGATTACTGGTCAATGATCTAAACTGCTAATAAGGTTGAGAGAAACCACCAATAATGGAAATTTCCCTTAAGGTACGAGCAACATAATTCATGGTTTGTGAATAAGGGATTGAAGTTGAACATCTGTGAAGTCACATGAATGAAATCCAATGATGAGAACCTATTATCGATTACGAAGAAATTTCGATTAGGGCATGCAAGCTCCAAGGTACTGGAAGGGAGTCTCTCGGCCAATGTCCTGAATAATTAGCTAAAGTCAACCGAAAGTGACGTTGTTGAAGGAGCGCCAAGATGTATCCCACATCAACTACGTGATACAAGGGGATGTAACAATTATGGATGATACGGATAATCAATAATAAGTCTAAGTTTCTAAAGGATTAAATTATTGAACATATTGGCAACATGAATCCAGAGTTTAGCATCTTTTTGGATCAATAGGATTAGATGTCCGATGACATGGAAAAGATAAAATAAAAAGGAAAAAATTAGATGACCCATACCCAGGAAGGTCAATGCTTAAGTGATTATATCCCAACCGAACACGAAGGAAAAGAGTGTCATATTCAAGAGTGAGAAGCTGTCGACACAACTAGTAAAAATTTTCCATTTTCCCCCACCATTTCTGGTAGGCACCCCAATTATTTTTTATCAAAATGTTGAAGGGGGTAGCATATGCTTGTAATATAAGTCCATCCTTGGGATGGATTTGACCTAGTGATATTAACGAGCCCTAGGAAGAATCAGCTCACATCTTTCATGGTGACGAATCCAATGTCTTTAAATTTTAAGAATTCTGAGATAGGAAAAATTTAGTATCTTTTTCATGTTTAGAGAGTTTGAAAAAGACACAAAAAATAAAACTCCAAAAGGTCCCTTTTCATAAAGTTGTCTCTTGAGCCTAAGAAGGTAGAAAACAATACTTGAGAGAACCTCTTGACCATGTCAAGCAAGGAGTACTTTTTCCTTAAATAGTTTATCCCAACCCAAAAAAGCGGTAAATGTATACTGGGTAAACAATATTTCAGAACTGTTTACGAGGTCAAGATGACAAGAGCTTGGAAATATTTTTATGTTTTCAGAGTTGGAAAAGAGCTTAAAGTAGAATCCCCATTTTTATTTACTTTAACGAGTCAAAAAAGGAAAAATACTCAGAAAGATTTGCATTTCCATTTTTTACGAGTAGGGAAAAATAGCTTAAACATGACTCCAACATTGCATCACCACTGACAAACCATCAGTTGTCGCTACACAAGAAGAAAACACACTATACATTTCTAAGGAAAAATGGCAAAAAAAGAGATACTTGTAAAACCATAAAATACTGTCAAAAGCTTATAAAAGGGAAAAAAGAAAAACATTTTACCACTTACCATTTTACTTCATTGGAGCAATGCTTTACCCACTTTTTCCCTAGATCTTGAGGAGCAGATTGTTGTGGATCCAAGAAGCTAATTGTCAAACCATTTTTTGCACGTAAGAGTAGTGGCCCTACTCTTTGCATTGATATCTATTTTTTGAACACTTAACTGTCTTTGTAGGGGATTTAAGGGACTTTTTACAACAAAAAAATCGTCGACAGTCGGCGCAGGATCCCGGCATAGGACCACACTGATATCTGGATTATAGTATAGGATATTGTGCCATCGGCACTCCTATTTTAGAAACAATCATGCTGGCACAGAGAAACACAATTTTTTAAGTTCTGCCCAAATTCAATGCTTTAATTGAAATTTCACCTTCAAGAACTAATGTTGAGTTAAATGTGGGGCATTTGCAGGCAAATCAAGGCAATAAAATGGTGGTTGAGTGGAAAAAATGCGAACATGAAAGAATAGACCAACTCACCTTGGAGGATCCAAACTGTCCTAATGCATTGAAAAACTGTGGGCTCCTCAAGTTCTTTCTAATAGCAAGCCTACAAGCTCAACCTGAACTATTGTAATACATGATCAATCTATGGGATATTGGATAGGAGGTATTCATAATTCATGACTAAGAGTTGGAGTTGGAGAGTTCAAATATTTATTTCATTACTGGACTATCTCGCAGAGGGGAACCAATCCAATTGTATGGAGGAAGGCCTATTGGGGTGAGTGTAAACACACTCCTTGCCCAACATTGCCCAGCATCTTTAAAATCTACAAGTGGCAAGATCTATATTCTAGCAATAAATGATCTTCTATTGAAGGTGATTCTTTTGACCATCAACTAAGTAGCTGGGGCTCAAGCACTACATGAGTCCAACAAATATTACTTACAATATTTTGTGGATTGTATGGCTCCCACTGTGTTCAACTGGGTGGAAGAAATGAAAGTAAATATCAAATGAAAACTATCCAAATGCAAATCATGGAATTTGAGGCAATTCGGATATGGCTTCGTCCTAATAACCTTCTGCGTGGAATGAATCCCACTGTTCCATTACCAGCTGATGGAGGTGAGCCTCCCGGTACCATATGATCGAAGGATGGTTCGATGGAGTGACTTGATGCACAAATATGGAGGGGGCCAACAAATTTCATACAAGCTCGCCTTCTCTATGTGGCTTAGATGAAAAATTATCATCGTGGAGGATTGGCCATACAATGGTATTGACTTCTGAGGTGATCTTGACATGCCACTCCCACACAGAGAGGACTTCTATGATGGAGGTGAGTAATTCTTTTTTATTCTTCTTGAATATATGTATTCGTGACACCTTGAATTTTTAATTGTAGATGTTGAACTGAAGAGGCAACAAGGGTGTCCCCAATAGATAGATGCGTGGCTCAGTAATTTGGGATCACTCATTACCAGGAAGGATTTGATAACAAATAGGAGATCACTCAAAATCTGGATAACCTGATGAGAGGGATTCCAAAATATGGACGGATCAAGGACATTCCTCATTGTTATCAGTGACACACAGTGGGAGCGTTGGATCAGATCTATCGATTATTGACTCGTGTAGTGTGAGAAGTACCATGATATCATGAGCATCATGGAGAGTAGTCCATAGTTAGAACTTATAGTTTTGAAGCCTGCAAGCCACGAATGTGCCTAGAACACATATATTATTTTTTGTATTTTGATGTATTACGCTAAAAAATTATCGACATATATATGTTATATTTCATGCTTACTATGATACAATTTTTTTCACATATTGCATAAATGTCTGTCTAAAACATAATTAGACAATGCATCTGTTAATATATTCATATGCCTAGGAATGTGATGATATGTGATATAATCAAAATTTATTTCCAAGAGAAAAATACACAAATACATTCACAATAATTGAGGGTTTATGAAATAATATTTCCCATTGAGTTGAAGAAAAACAAGTTGCGAATCAAGGTTTAGAGCGATTTCTTGAATTTTAAGTGCAATATATTCTAAAAAGAGTTCGAGAACTATGCTATATTCATAAATGTTATAGTTGTTGGACCCAAACAATACCTTGAAGATCAATCAACTCACCATCATAAATAGCCCAAGCTGTGAATGATAAATTCTGGGTACTATGGAAATCACCATCAACGAAACTAGCATAAGGAGTGTGTTGTGGTCACCAAAAACCCCCCCTCTTTTGTTTGGTATAAGCTACAACACCAAGAAAATGGGGGACCCTTAGTAAAAAATTCAAACAAAATCCCCATGAATATTTTTGTTTTTCCTTATAATCTTATCACAACAAAGAAAAGGAAACACTTCTTTTTGTGAGCATATCAAACCACGAAGAAGCGATGCTAAGTTCATCGCATCACATTTACCATAAGCGCTCTTAAAATGAGAAGCTTAAGAAATCCCCGATGGCCGATGTGCGACGTCACATATCACAGCAGCCGCATAGAGTAAGATGCAATGACTAATGTCCACGATTTGCGATTTGCGATCTCTGATCCATAATCTGCGATCTGCGATGATCCGATATTGCGATACCACGATGTTATAATACAAATCTCCGATATGCGATCTGCGATAAGCGCGCATCTTGCTCAGCACAACATTCAAGGAAAGCTATCCATTAATCAGAATTAGCTGCGCACATGTAAAAAGAAATTAATGATCGTACGAATGGCTACTTTTCGTTTTTCGAAGAGTCGGTTCACTTTGAATGTCATGATTATACACACGCAAGATCTAAAGCTTTCATATCAATCTTTATTTTCATTTCCTCTTTTCCTTTATGCAAACTATAAAACAGGAGATAAAATGGAGTAATTTGTTTTGCAGGAAACATCTAAGGAAAAGAGGAAAGCACTGATGCTCGGAGAACACAGAACAGACTTCTTCAGAAGAAGGAACCACATACGATAGGACTACAGGTTCCATGGTATCACTCAGCAGATGCTAACGACCAATAGGCCATCTGAAGCTCAGAATCAAAGGCACACAAAAGCAGCACGATTACAAAGATACCTGAAGCTTACACGACAGAAAAGCTCGGAATGAAAAGTAAAGTCTTCTAACTCATCAAGTCATTCACGAAGACAGAAAACCGAAATGGAAAAAGCAGATCTAGTTTGAGGAAAATTTGAGTTATTACCAAGTATATACTAAGTCAGCGGGAGATTCTCTAAAATATCTGATAGTTTATCAAAAAGTTGGTGCCGACCCTTGTTACTTTTATTTTTATAAACACACACAAAGGGAAAGGCAACCAACTGACTTTTCTCAGACGAATGTTGCACACTTACAGCACTAAGGAGCAAATACAGAAATAGTTCAAAGTTAGATTTAATTTTAGAAATAATTTGCTTTATCAGAGGGATGGTCATTTGAAAACCGGATCCCAAATTTATGTAATTAAGTTAATTAGTTAGCAGTATTTAAACCCTTCTCAGGCATTTAGAGAAGGGTCCGGAGATTTGTCAAAAACGTGTCCTCAGAACATGCACTTTTGCGCCCTCAGAGGTGGCTTTGATGAATGGATGGATCAAGGTTTATTAATGTTTATGTCTGATATCTGCTACTGATGTTGCACTTCTGTACTCTTAGTAGATGTTATAACAAGGAGAGATAAATCATTGTTGCTTGAAGCTTATGAATGGAACCAGTCATAAATGGTACTTTTATCTCTTGACTATTTCTGCTTATGTTCTTTAAGTGATTTATAGTTTCGGTTGTTTATATGTCATTATATGAATGTATGGGTTATCATTTTGCACTTTTGTACAGTGGATTCATATTGTTTGTATTCGACATATAAATAACTTATTATGCGATATGCTGCTCATAATTGTTTTGCCTAACTTCTTATGCAAAATAGTTTATCTTTAATGATTTCTATTCTTATGATAGCTGAATGATCTTTATTACCAGTTATTGTTCGAAATCCTTTTAGATCGCATAATAGAAGATATACACCCCGGGTTAGTGTAGATTATATGTGTTGTTTCTTACTAGACTACAATACCATAGAGTTAGTTTAAAGAGTCTAATTTAGATTTGCTTTAAATTCCCCTTAGATCAGCATAGTCCAAACTCTACACACACACAGACACACCCAAGGTCGGGAAACTGGTCCCGTCATCTCCAGTCGGACCCGCTATACCAAATGGATAAGGAGCTGCTAACCAAGGTCCGGACCGGGTGGGTATCCCCCTTGTTGTCGACCCAATTTTCAGGGCTTCAACATATTTGGCGCTAGAAGGAGGGCTTGACTATGAATGGCACCTAAATCAAAATCTAAATACCATTCTGAGAGTAAATCACCCTCATCAACTCCCCAGACTTCCTCAGAAAATTTAGATTCAGAATCCCAAGTCTGTAGAATAATAACCGCTGCTACATACCCTAATATTTCAGACAAACCTACCATTGAATCCCCTGAAGTTCAAACTCTTATTCATAAACTCCAGGGATTTTCTATTTTTTCACTAGGGTCTGGTAAATCTCAAAGCAGCGTAACTTCGTAATACAATCCTGCTCATCCCCTGACCAGGTTAAAGAGCAGAAAATTTGGCATTGAGCCAACTGAACTCCCTCTTCCCACCAGAAAAAGAGCAAGGAAAACATCACTGCACTCTGACAGTGAAACTCTTTCATCTACATCATCCATCTCAATCCCCTCACCGCAAAGTCAACCGCCCACATCTCCATTCCAAATAACTCATCCACCTTCCACAACCCCTCTTCCCCAATCATCCAAGATCATATTACCTGCATCTTCAAATCCTCAAGGATCATCTCCTACACTTGCAATTACCAGTAACTCAAGGATGGCTCAAGCTCCATGGAACAATCCTGGAGCGGTTTTTATGCCTCCACCCCTGAGCCAAATACCGCCCCATCCTGAGAAGTGGCTACCTAAGTTCAACCCAGAAGCAGGCATGCTAGCTGAAGAGCACATTAACAATTTCATGCTCTCTGTCAATCTTAATGGAGTTACCAATGAAGATGCTGTGGTCTGGCTTTTTCCCTATACAATGCAAGGAACAGCCGGGTCGTGGTACTTTTCATTACCTTCCGGGTCTATAACGAGTTGGGACATCTTTCAAAGTCAATTCCTCACCAAATTTGGTGATGATAGATCAACGACAACGTTAATCAGTGACCTATCCAATCTTAAAGCCGAAACTAAAGAACCCATCAAAGATTTCAATTTACGATTCAATAAGATCCTCAACAAAATCCCCTCTGCGTCCCAGCCTAGTGAAGAAGTGCGATGTGAGTGGTATATCACAACTTTACCATCAAATCTAGTAGTCTTCGTAGATAGGGCGAATAAAACAACTTTAGTTGAAAACCTGACAGAGGCGATAGCGGTAGAGAGACGTGTTATAGCTTTAGAGAAGAGATCTGCGATAGAAGAACGCAAATCTAAAAATATCACCTTCAAGGAAGACCCCAAGAAGAAACAGACAAAATACCCTTTCGATTTGGAAGGGTTGCAGAAAGTATTAAAAACCATGTCCAATGAGATGATTGACATAAAGAAACAAGTGGCAGAAAATTCTTCGAGAAAGCCCTACAGAACTTTTAAAAGAGGCCCTTTAATGGATATGAAACTACCCAACACTATCTCAAATGTCGAATCTGAAGAAGAAGAAGAAGAGGAGAGAACCATTGAAGGACAAACAGATGATGAAGAAGTTGTAGAACTACAAGGAATGTGGGATTTCATCCTCCCACAAGAAGAAGATCAAGAAGCATTTCCGGTTAGTACACGAAGCAAAAACCAACTTGATCCTCCCCAAAATACCCCCAAGCAGAAGGGCTCAAGCCCTACAGTAAAAGAAAAAGTCACAACAAAGAAAACAACCGCAAAGGCGACTCAATCTAGCCCAGTCCAATCAGATCAAACACCTCCATCAAAGACACTAATAGTGTCGGATGAAATGGACTACAACATTATTGATGACATGAAAAAGACTAGGGCTAATATTGCTCTTTATGAATTGAGCAAATTGAAACATCAACAGAAGATAATGATGAAAGAATTACACGCCGTACCCACCACATCTTTGCCTACGGCTGTAGCTACACACAACATGGGAAGACCCCCAATCAACACGGCCAATAAGATCGATCCAAATGACATCGCCTTGATTGGAGGAAGATCAAGATCTCACACTCCCCCTTTTTGATAACTTATGAAATATTCAATAAAAACGTGCACAATTGTTTGATACATTCTGGAGCTTCAACAAATATTTTACCCAGATCAATATCTGCCAATTTAAATGTTCAACCACAAAAATCCGCGGTGCGCATAGTGCAGCTTGATCGGTCTCAGGTCGAAGTGATTGGTGAACTTAATAAAGTCACCATAAGATTGCCTTCTGACCCCAAGGTATGCCAGGTTATCGACATTCTAGTAGCTGATATTCCTGAATTCTACGGCCTAATTCCCAGCAGGGATTGGTCCGAAAAACTCCGTGGATACTTCTCAACTGACTTGTCTCACATGTGGCTACAATATAATGGTAAACCAAATCAGATAAAGTTTGAACGAGAATTACACCAAAAATACATAGTAACAGAATTGGAGGGAGAGAATGAAGCGATAGCATATAACAGTAGCATCATAGGCAATTACTCAACAGATTCTTTCCTCAGAAATTTCAATGCTCATACATCACCTTACTTAGAAAATTCAGTTGTATCCCAAGTAGAAATTTTTTCCCAAACTGATAATTCGAAGTGCGTTAATTTTGTAGAAGAACCTGTAAATACATCTTTGTTTTGGAAATTATATTTTGACGGCTCTAAATCTAACGAAGGAGCAGGAGCGGGATGCGTTTTGATTAGTCCGGAAGGAAACAAGACAATTCTTACATGCGTACTTGAATTTGATTGCACGAACAATACAACAGAATATGAGGCCTTGGTGCAAGGCCTATACAAAGCGATCAGGTTGAACGTCAAATACCTTCAAGTCTATGGAGACTCTGAAATTGTGGTCAAATAGGTACGTAACACCATACATTGCCTATCAAGTCATTTGAAACACTATCAATCTCTAGTACAGGATCTGACTGAGCATTTTATAGTGTTCAATATTTTCTCAATCCCAAGAATCCAAAACACGAGCGCAGACCTTTTAGCCAACGTAGCTTCTAGACTCATTCCCTCCGAAGATTTTAGTCCAGATAGATTCTCGATAGAATTAATCTTTAAACCGTTCGTCCTTGACAACATTACAAACTGGAGAGTGTTCAATGACAATCCTGATATTGTAAATTTCCTCACCTCAGAAGGATCCTACTCCAATCAAATAATTGACGAGGACCACCACGATCAACAAATACAACAAACTAGCACTAATAACGCTATACCAGAATCGGTGGTTAAGTTAGAAGACTTATATGATCTGAAAAGTCGGTTTAAAAGGTTTACTAATTCTAAGCTCTACAGTTCAACTCTGAACTATGAATCAGTAAACCTGGGAACCGATGATAAACCACAAAACATTAATCTTGGCCACGGCCTAACTCCTGAAGAAAAACTAGCATACATTCGTCTCTTGAGACAATACAAAAATGTTTTCGCCTGGAATTACGACGAGTTGAAGACATGCGACACTTCCATTATCCAACATACTATCCCTATGGTCGACAATGAAAAACCTGTCCCGCAGAAACTCAGAAAGATCCACCCCAATCTAGAAAACGAAATAAAGACTGAGCTAAATAAGTTGTTAAAGGCCAGAATAATTTTCCCCGTCAGACATTCCAAGTGGGTCTCCAATATGGTACCCGTTAGGAAGAAAAGCGGAGATATTAGAATCTGCATCGATTTTCGGAATCTCAACAAAGCCTGCCTGAAAGATAATTTTCCCCTCCCTCCTATGGAGCAGATATTATAGGCAGTAGCAGGTTCAGAATTAATGTCTTTTCTAGATGGGTTTTCAGGATACAACCAAGTGCTGGTACATCCCGATGATCAGCTAAAAACCACATTCTGAACCAAATGGGGCACATATGCATATCGAAAGATTCCATTTGGTTTAATTAATGCCAACGCTACGTTTCAAAGAGCTATGGACATCGCATTCAAAGGTTTAGTCAACAAAGACGTAGTGATTTATTTGGATGATATAACAGTATACTCAAAGAAGTGAGGCGACCATCTCAGAGACTTAAAACAGATCTTTCAACGATGTTTAAGGTATGGGATTTCACTTAACCCAAAGAAATCGTTTTTCGCATTAAGTGAAGGGAAACTTCTAGGATTCATAGTATCAAAATCTGGTATTCACATTGAACCTGATAGAATCAAAGAAATTTCCGAAATATCCCTGCCTCATAATAAAAAGGTCATGCAATCTTTTCTTGGTCAAATCAATTTTGTGAAAAGATTTGTCCCGGATTTCTCAAGAATTGTTTCTCCTTTGCAAACCATGATAAAAAAGAATTCAAATTTCAAATGGGGTCTGGACGAACATGAAGCATTCAATTTGATCAAATAGGCTATCATTAATGCTCCGTCTTTAGCAACCCCAATTTTTTCAGAATCTTTTATCTTATACACATTTGCCTCAGAAAAATCATATTCCGTGATCCTAACTCAAGCGAATCAAGAGAAAGCAGAAGCTCCAATCGCATTCTTTAGCTCTAATTTACAAGGGGCTGAACTCAATTATTCAGACGTAGAGAAATAGGCATATGCCGTTTTCAAAGCGATCAAGTATTTCAGACCTTTCTTACTTAAAACCCATACCAAGGTCATAGTACCGTTTCCAGCGGTAAGAAATCTTTTAATACAGAAAGATGTGGCCGAAAAAAGAGCGAATTGGATCACTGCCTTACAAGAATACGACCTTGAAATCAAACCAGCATGCATTGTGAGAGGCCAAGGCTTCTGCAAAATGTTGGCTGGAGCATCGCATATTCCTGAAAGCTCGTCTCAGGAAGTACAAACGTATGAGGTAAGCCTAAACGATATAGAATCTTTATACGCTGACACCATTTATTATCTCAAAAACGGCTATGCTCCAGCTCACCTGGATCACACCAAGAAAAGAGCCCTGAGATTAAAGGCTAAACAATATCAGCTCATAGATGATGTTCTGTTTAAAAGAAATTATGATTTTGTGCTTCTTAGGTGTCTCGAGAAAACTGAAGCCAAAAAGGTTTTGCAGGAACTCCATGATGGACCTGCAGGCGGACACTATGCTGGAGATGCCACCGCATACAAGATCTTACGAGCAAGATATTATTGGCCCACACTGTTCAAAGACTCACATAGTTACGTGAGGAAATGCCAAATCTTCCAAACTACTACTGGGAGACAAAGGAAACCGTCCATGCCACTACAGCCGGTAAACATTGAGCAACCATTCAGTCAATGGGGCTTGGACGTAATAGGTGAGATCGTTCCGCACTCTTCTAAGAAGCATAGGTATATCCTCACGGCAACTGATTATTTTACTAAATGGGTAGAAGCGGTACCTCTCAAGACAACTAATTTTGAAAATATCATTGAATTCATTGATCAATTTATAATCACTAGATTTGGATTGCCATCAGCTTTAATTTTTTATAATTCTTCTTACTTTTCTGGAAATGTAATGACTGATTTCGCACTTAAAAGAGGGTTTAAACTAAAATATTCATCCAACTACTATCCGCAAGGAAACGGATTGGCTGAGTCAACAAATACAAACCTAATCAGGATTATTAAAAGGACAATTGACCAGAGCCAGACGAATTGGCACAAAACCTTGGTAAACGCTTTATGGGCAGATAGAATAATGAAGAAGGCTTCAATTGGCACTTCTCCCTTTAACTTAGTTTATGGGAAGGAAGTGGTTCTTCCAACTCATTTAATGATTCCCTCCTTATCTTTAGTAAAGTACATCGACGAGGTATCTAATTCCTCCTTATAGCTAAGACAGATGGGAATAATTAAATTGGAAGAACAATGAGAGAAAGATAGGAAAACCCACGCTCATCAACAAGCACTAACAAAATCCTCTTTTGACTCAAGCATAATGACCAGGAAAAACTTTTAGATGGGAGATCTAGTTTTAAAATGGGATAAGGCTCACGAAGAGAAAGGAAAACATACAAAATTCCAGAAAATGTGGCTTGGTCCTTTTCAGATTGTAGAAGTCATAGGCCTGTCAACGTTTGTGTTGCAGGATTTAGCAGGTAGAAAGGATTCTTTGCCTGTTAACGGACAAATCCTGAAAACATACTTTCCATAGAAGATAACTCTTCCAAAATTTTGTAGGATAGCTTTTTGTTCTTCTTCCTTAGAAATAAAACCAGTTGTAGATGATTACTACTGGAATTCGCGTTAAAATGGACACCAGATCCTCTGTTAGATTTTGATTTTTCACTTGTACAAATAGTAAAATTTTTCGAGAATTTGATCTTTATTATTGACGAATAGAGTCCAAATTTACCCTAGAAATGATACTAGTTCTGACTTCAAAATTTTTATGAAAGCAACCTTTGGCGAAAAACTTGTTTTATATCAACACAATGAAAGATATCAATTACAAAATGAGTATTCTCTGTAAAACTGCTATTTTTCAAGCTCTATTATTATCGTCCAGAACTTTCTTAAGGAAAAACAACGGGTTCCTCCCTGCTAAAGGAAATCGCAGCATTCAGAGAAGTAATCCGAGAAAGCAATATTTATCTCAAAGAATAAGAGGTCTCGTCACGAGCCGACTTATCATGATCACAGATTTTATAACTTGCTGACCTTGCCAATACTGTTCACCAAAACAGGGCAACGACTTAAGATTGTTGCAATCAAAAAACAAGGGGTCTCATCACGAGCCAGCTTGTTCAACAAAAGTGTGAATCAAGTGAATGAATGTGTCATAAATTGGCCACCAAACCAAGACATTTTTCTTCGGAGAATAAAAAGGAAAAAGTATAAAAATGGTTTTCTCTCTGAAAAAGTTGTAGATAGCTTTAAGCAGGATAAAGGATCATTGCTAGGTAACAAGTAACCCTATCGAGGCTATGGACACCTGATGGCAGTAGAGGCTCTACCTACAGTAAATGAGCATATTTTAAATGACCAGCATAGCAGAGATGACATCATTTTATCTTTAAAAAAGGACCAAGTAAATGGCTGGTGTAAATACAAGGGCTAAACCATAGGAAGCAAACAAATGGAATACAGAAAGGTTGAAATAAAGTATCAGTGATAGGATAAGACAAATGTATTCTATCTGTCCATAAGAAAGTTTGGACTGATGAAAACTTTTCTGTTTCGGAAGTTGAAGTTCAATAGAAATTCAGAGATAACTGGTTCTTCCCAGTGAATCGCCATTGTTGTGGTCACCAACAACCCCCCCTCTTTTGTTTGGTATAAGCTACAACACCAAGCAAATGGGGGACCCTTAGTAAAAAATTCAAACGAAATCCCCATGAATATTTTTGTTTTTCCTTAGAATCTTATCACAACAAAGCAAAGGAAACACTTCTTTTTGCGAGCATATCATACCACGAAGAAGCGATGCTAAGTTCATCACATCACATTTACCATAAGCGCTCTTAAAAGGAGAAGCTTAAGAAATCCCCGACGGCCGATGTGCGATGTCGCATATCGCAGCAGCCACATAGAGTAAGGCGCAATGACTAATGTCCGCGATTTGCGATTTACGATATCTGATCCATAATCTGCGATCTGTGATGATCCGATATTGCGATACCATGATGTTATTATACAAATCTGTGATCTGCGATCTTCGATAAGCGCGAATCTTGCTCAGCACAACATTCAAGGAAAGCTGTCCATTAATCAGAATTAGGTGCGCGCCTGTAAAAAGAAATTAATGATCATACGAATGGCTACTTTTCATTTTTCGAAGAGTCAGTTCACTTTGAATGTCATGATTATACACACGCAAGATCTGAAGCTTTCATATCAATCTTTATTTTCATTTACTATTTTCCTTTATGCAAACTATAAAATAGGAGATAAAATGGAGTAATTTTTTTTGGAGGAAACATCTAAGGAAAAGATGAAAGCGTCGATGCTCGGAGAACACAGAAGAGACTTCTTCAGAAGCAAGAACCACATACGATAGGACTACAAGTTCCAGGCTATCACTCAGCAGATGCTAACGACCGATAGGCCATTTGAAGCTCAGAATCAAAGGTGCACAAAAGCAGCACGATTACAAAGATACCTGAAGCTTACACGACAGAAAAGCCCGGAATGAAAAGTAAAGTCTTCTGACTCATCAAGTCATTCGCGAAGACAGAAAACCGAAATGGCAAAAGCAGATCCAGTTTGAGGAAAAATTGAGTTATTACCAAGTATACACTGAGTCAGCGGGAGATTCTCTAAAATATCTGATAGTTTATCAAAAAGTTGGTGCCGACCCTTGTTACTTCTATTTTTATAAACACGCACAAAGGGAAAGGCAACCAACCGACTTTTCTCAGACGAATATTGCACACTTACAGCACTAAGGAGAAAATACAGAAATAGTTCAAAGTTAGATGTAATTTTAGAAATAATTTGCTTTATCAGAGGGACGGTCATTTGAAAACCGGATCCCAAATTTATGTAATTAAGTTAATTAGTTAGCAGTATTTAAACCCTTCTCAGGCATTTAGAGAAGGGTCTGGAGATTTGTCAAAAACTCGTCCTCAGAACATGCACTTTTGCGCCCTCAGAGGTGGTTTTGATGAATGGATGGATCAAGGTTTATTAATGTTTGTGTCTGATATCTGTTACTGATGTTGCACTTCTGTACTCTTAGTAGATGTTAGAACAAGGAGAGATAAATCATTGTTTCTTGAAGCTTATGAGTGGAACCAGTCATAAATGGTACTTTTATCTCTTGATTATTTATGCTTATGTTATTTAGGTGATTTATAGTTTTAGTTGTTTATATGTCATTATATGAATGTATGGGTTATCATTTGGCACTTTTGTACAGTGGAGTCATATTGTTTGTATTCGACATATAAATAACTTATTATGCGATATGCTGCTCATAATTGTTTTGCCTAACTTCTTATGCAAAATAGTTTATCTTTAATGATTTCTATGCTTATGATAGCGGAATGATCTTTATTACCAGTTATTGTTCGAAATCTTTGTAGATCACATAATAGAAGATATACACCCCGGGTTAGTGTAGATTAGATGTGTTGTTTCTTACTAGACTACAATAGCATAGAGTTAGTTTAAAGAGCCTAATTTAGATTTGCTTTAAATTCCCCTTAGATCAGCATAGTCCAAACTCTACACACACACACACACACCCAAGGTCGGGAAACTGGTCCCGTCATCCCCAGTCGGACCCGCTATACCAAACGGATAAGGAGCTGCTAACCAAGTTCCAGACTAGGTGGGTATCCCCCTTGTTGTCGACCCAATTTTCGGGGCTTCAACAGAGTGATAGACATCTGTAAAGCATCTGAAGACATAATAAGCAGGAAAGGTGCTCCAAAAAAACACCAAACCAAACTGCACAAAAATGAATAACACACATATGTACATAAGTAACCATCTGAGATGACTCACGGATAACAAGTTTTGAGGTACAACCCATTACAAGGCTTGTCCAAAGGGTTACCCTCATAATCAATTAGCTCATAGGCCCCTTTTTATAATACATTCTTGAAAATATAGGGCCCACGCCACATGGGTTTGAATTTTCTTGCCCCTAGCTTATCGTTAGCTTGGTCATATAGCAAGACCAAATTACCCTCAGAAAAAATAGGAGGAGAGACTCACTAATCAAAATGGGATTTAAATCACCTTTTCTGTCGTTTAATAGCTAAAGCAGTAAGGCAAGAGGTTTCATCCGGTTGTTCCGAATATACTAGACACTCCTCTTGAGGTGAGGTATCAGGGAGTAATTGGACAGCTAATTTGAGTGAAAAAATTTCACATTCAATTAGTAGGGTATCTTCGAGACCATAGACAAGCTAAAAAGGCGTGCATTCGATTAGGTCCTTAGTCGAGGTTAGTTAGGCCAACAAAGCTAAAAAAAGCATGCAATTCCAAATGGATTTGTGCATTCGAATGCTGCACTGAAGCATAGTAACTACAACTTCGTTTACCACTTCAACTTGGTCGTTGGCCTAAGGGTAGTAAGGAGTTGAGCCATCATGATGTAAGCCCAATCTAGAAGTTAGCTCATTCATCATATAGCCATGAAAATGGGAGCCATGATTAGTGACAATGGCCTGAGGTACTCCGAACCTAGAAATAATATTATTGAATAGAAATTGTGTGGCCATTTTACTGTCAACTGAAAATCTAGGCAACCCTTCTGCCCATTTGGTGAAGTAATCAACAACAACAATAATATAACCACACCACCGAACCGAAAAATGGTTACATGTCATAAAATCGTTGCCCCACTCGACACAGGTACCAACAGTAATAACAAGGTTAAGGTGAGTGGGTGGGGTGCACATTCTCCACTAATAAATCTGGCACTTGTGGAATTTGCGGACAACAAGAATGTAATATTTAAAGATGGAGGGCCTGAAATAGCTAACATGGAAGATATTTTGAGCAGTGGAATAGCCAAACAAATGACCACCACATGTGTGAGAATGGTAGTCATTTAAGACTCTCTCAGCCTCATCGATAGTTAGACATCGGCGAAGAATTGAATCAACACCAACATGGTATAAAGTATCCCCAAGGATGTGGTAAGGTTGGGATTGATGCCGAATGCATCGGTGATCATCCTTAGAAAACGACATCGAGAAGGTATAAGTTTGGAGATACATGATGATATCACTGTACCAAGGATTGGGAGTGCTAATTAGAAAGAGAGTCTGATTGGTGAGCTCCTCATCAACTCTAGTAGGTAGAGAAGCAGAGGGAAAAGAGAAAATCAAATCAAAAAATACAAGTGATTTCTTTGATTTGGCAATAGTGAATACCAAATCAAATTCCTGGAGGATGACAATCTACTTGGAATATTTTCCCCGAAGTAATTGACGAGTCAGAATATAACTCATGGGTTTGCAATCAGAAATCATGGTTGTAGTACAGAGGAGAATATAATGCCAAAAGAGTTGAACAACCTGAACAATAGCCAAAGCCAATTTCTTGACATGAGCATAATACGTCTCATTATCGAGGAGATTGTTGTTAATGTAATAAATGACATGTTCATGACATTCATCATCATCTTGCACTGGTACCATAGCAATAGTGCTAGAAGCTATAGGTAGATAGAGGAAATAATTACGATAATAGTTTGGAGGGTGCAACAAAGGATCATTAATGAGGACAACTTTCAATTCATCAAAAGGCTTTTGGGTAGTCTCATCCCAAAGAAAAGGATTTCCTTGCTTAAGGAATTGGGTGAACCCTACAGATAGCTCAGCATAGTTAGGCACAAAGTGATGAATGAAATTTGCTTTCCCTTACAAACTCGATAATTGATGCAAAAAAGGAGGGGTAGATTAACAATAATGTAAATTTTTAGAGGATCAAGACGAATACTATCCTTGGAAACAATAAAATTGAGAAATCGTCCGGACTCAATGTAGAAGACAAATTGATGTAGATTAAGTCGAATGTTATAGTGTCTACAATGAATAAATATTTGTCGAAGATGATCGAGATGGTCATGGAAATTATGTGAATGAGCAGGAAGATCATCTAGATAAGGCTGAATGGTGTTTCTAATGTGATGAAAAGCATAATACATTTCTTGTTGGAAAGTAGCCCCAACATTCTTATGGCCAAAACAGAGATTTCTATATGCAAAATTCCCCCATGGACAGATAAAGGTGGTCTTATGTTGATGATTTGGTCAAATTTTTATCTAGTTATAACTAGAAAAACCATCCATAAAGGAGAAAATATCACTCCCATCACATTCATCTATAATATAGTCTATAAAAGGAGTGGGATAATTGTCTTTTAGATAGGCACGATTAATTTCATGATAATCAACACAGACATGAATGGTGCCTTGTTTCTTAGTCACCGGTACTATTCTAGGGACCCAATCTATCAGAGGTATAGGTTAAATAAAACTAGCTTTAAGAAGTTTTTCGACCTCTGCCCTAATGGTGGCCACTTTTCTAGGGTGCATAGGACAAAGCCATTTATGAATGGGCTTCACGTTAGGATAAGTCAGAGTTTCATGCATTACTATACTTGGGTCAATGTCAGGCATTTCTTCATACAACCATGCAAAAACATCTCGAAACTCATGAAAAAGCCGAATATAAAGATTGATCACATCAGGAGAACAAGTTACCGCAATATGAACATGTTCAACGATACCAAGTTTAACAGAAATGTCAATAAGCATCGTTTCAGTAATATTACCCATGTTAACTTTTGACTAGACTTCAAGTGTCATGATATGCATCTTAAGTGGCTAGGTTAGGAAATGAGAAGAGAACTTCTCAACACAGGTAGACATGACTTTCAGGCTAGGTAAGATCAAGGAACGATGATGAGAATCATTCCAAGGTGCTTCCTTAAGGGACATAATTTCCAGATACTTTCGTCAGTAGGAAAAGCCTCAGTTAAGGGATTGGAAGAATATGAAGAGACAAGCTAAGGGGATTGAGAATACGCGTCAAGAGATGTACTCAAATAAGTGCGAATAGTAGATGCTAGAGATGAAGCCAAAACAATCTCCACATAATTAATCTCAGGGGCTTAACAACATGACATTATCCCATGAATCAACAAGATCAGGAGGGTGAATGACCCAGGGATCAGACTTAATTGAGATCATGTTGGCCGAGTAAACATTCAGAGGTGGGTGAGGAAAAATAACCATTAAGGAAGGATCTTTGAAAAGTACAACCCCCACACTCTCATATGGAGAAATGGTATGCTTCACGTAAGGAACATTACGATCCAAGGAGGAAGAGGCAAAGAAAGACAATTCGTCAATCACGATGATTTTCCCTTGATGAGGAAAACGAAGCATGTGGAAAAGAGTGGATGCTACACAATGAATATCATGGGTCCAACACTGCTTGAGTAGAAGATTATATCTAAGATTTTCATCAACAATTTCTACTTCGATATTAACTATCTTACCTTCAAAGGTAATGGAAATATTAGGAAGGACACCGAATGGTCAAGAATAGCATCCATCATAGGCTTCCAATTTGTTAGGTAGTTTGTTCAGGGTAGGAGAACCAATTTCCCTCCAACAAGACACTGACATGATGTATGTGGAAGCACCTTCATCAATGATGGTCCTGTGAATTGTCTTTTCACTAATGATCACCTAAATGAGAAAAGAAATCTGATGGGATATGTTTGGAACATGGTTTTCCAGATCAAAGAAAATTAGGTTGGAATCAGATGGATCATCAACTCCAATGGCCAAAAATAATGCTTTCCACTAAGAGGGGCAGCTTTGAAGGACCTTGAGGGTAGACATGGTTGATGGTGCTACAACTAAATCCTCAGCAATGTTGTGTTGTTGGGAAACTTGAGCATTTGGATTATATGAGGACTTTCATAGCACACCTCAAGAGGGTGGTGAGATAGTGGAATCTGTAGAAAATTTGATGGTGGGTTAACCTGATAATGCAATATAAATAAAAGCAGAATATTATAACTTACGTCTACTATCAATTTGTGGAAGCTTAAAGATCGATTTGAACAATATAACTAGAATAAGAAGAATGAATGGCACAATACACATGAAAATACTTTGGGGAAACACTCATCTGAAAGCCCCACACTATTGTATTATCATACATGGTGGAAATACATAGGAATTACACAGCTCTCACAACTAGCCAGCTCCTAGTAGAATCCTCACATATGCTCATAGACAATCTTGGTTTCTCTCCAACCTTCCTCTTTTCCCTCCAATCTCCTATTTCCTTGCGTTTTTACTTGTGGATGATTTTCCTTTACCAACTGGAAAACCAATCCTCCAAAACTATCTAATCCTCAAGGATGAATCCTTGACTGCATGCATGAGTTTTCTCCATGAGAAAACACATGCAACTGATAGTACACTATCCTTGAACATTTATCTCAACTAGGTCTTTCTCTAAATAAACATGCATGAGTTTCTGATGAGGGAATAGTCAGTTAACTGGAGTAGCACTAGTTGAGTGCATTAATGCATCAACTAACTATTAACTCACTATTAGTTCCTCAAACAATTTGGAAGTAATTTAACTCGACATAACTTAGTAAACTGAGTTAACTAATTACAACTCAAATATAACTCAATATTATCTCCTTAATTGAAGGGATAAATCTTGCATGACTTTAGAAAGTCTTCTAACTTGAATTTCTCCAACTAATTAATTTGAAATAAATAAATTAAGTATTTCCAAGTAGCTGTTAAGACCAAATTCAATTTTAATTCACAATTTGATTCAAGGAAAAATTAAATTGGAATATTATTGTTACCATATTTCAACACTCCCTCTCAATAAGAAAGGGATTATCTACCACCCTGATCCTGTCTATATGGTAGTTGAATTTACACTTTGACAATACCTTTTTCAAAATGTCAACGTCTTGATCATCTGCTGAAATACACTGTAGAAACATGATCCTCTCGACATGTGAAAAGCCACGGGTGGAAAATCTTGCCATATGTTTCTCCACACTACCATCAGTAGCTTGTTTTACATTGTAAAGCCAACAGGAACTCACAACTAACTTGTTCTCTGGTCTCGGTACCACGTCTCAAACATTGTTATGAGCTATGGATTCATACTCCTCCACCATAGCATCAACCCAAATCAGTGGCTGCACTGCTTCCTCAAAGGAAGATGGCTCGGTCTTAACACATTCCCCAACAAGGGCCATGTATCCAGTGTACCTCTTAGGTGACCTCCTCTGTTTGCACTGAGAAAATGATGCTCCCACATTCTCTTTCACATCCTCCAACAATCTGTCAGCTTCTCTTGTGCGCTTTCGTCCATATCTGGAAGACTCTGATTGAGTGGATGTCTCCACTCCTGGAACCTCTACATGCGGTTGCTCCACAGCAGTATGAGGCTCCTTCTCCTTAGGAACCAATAGTTCCTCCATAGCCAATAGTTGGAGCTCCCTCTCAAGGGAAACTCGCATGGCCTTCTACTCATCAAACTTGAGATCTCTGTCAACCATTGTCCTCCGATTGGTGGGAAAGTACACCCGATAGTTGTGAGGTGTATTAGTGTACCCCACAAATATCCGCAACTCTATTGTCAGCTCAAGCTTCTTTCGTACTTCCTTTGTCACATCAAAATATACCGCTGAGCCAAAGATCTTGAAGTGACCCACATCTGGTCTCTTACCGGAGAAAGCTTCCTCTGGTGCTTTCATCGCATGTATGTGATGCAGGCTTTTATTCTACAAATAGACCATTGTGTTACATGCCTCAACCCACAAGTGAAGTGGTAGGCCTTGGGCATGCAGCATTTCCCGTGATGCCCCTACAATAGTTTTGTTCTTCCTCTTGATGACCCCATTCTATTGTGGGTTATGAGGTGTTGTAAACTTTCATTTAATTCCTTCCACTACACAGAAGTCCTTAAACTCTTGAGAGACATATTCTCCACCATTGTCACTTCTCAAGCCCTTGATCTTCTTCCCTAACTCTTTCTTGACCAAAGCTTTGAACTCACAAAACTTTGTGAAGGTTTGGTCCTTCTTTTGCATGAAATAAGTCCAGAATTTATGAGAATACTCATTAATGAAAATCACATAATACCTTTGCTTCATTGTGGATGCTGTCAAGAATGGTCCACACAAATCAATATGAGCTTTCTCTAAGATATCGTATACTCGACTATCTTGATCATGAAAGGAAGACTTGGTGTACTTTCCCAAGGTACAACCTTCCATGTGTCAACTTTCTCAAGTATACCTTTGGGAAGTCCCATAGATATTTGTTGCATTATCTTGAAAGCCCCATGATGCAAATGGCCCAAACACCTATGTCACAACTCGCAAATCTCTTGGCTTCGCACCAATTCTTCTTTTGTACTCAATGCTACACAATCATCTACATCTAGTTTATAGATATCCTTCACCTGAATCCCTATCCTCTTGGTCTGACCGATGGCTATGTGTCTTAGGAACGCCTTTACTTTACTCAAGACAACATCGTAGCCTTCTTCCTCTAACATCATGGCCAATACCAAGTTATTCTTCATTCTAGGCACATAAATTATATCTGTCAAGGTAAGAGGAGCTCCATGCTCCCTCTAAAAAGGAATCGTTCCCACTCCTGAAACACTATACCTTCTATCATTGCCCATATCTATGTGCATCTTGAGGTCTTTCTACTCTAAGGCATTGAATAAATTTTTATCATGAGTCATGTTGATCCGAATGGAAAATGGCATTAACCCATGGTATTCATCCACCCATGGTATTGTAAGTGACATCCACCCATGGTATTCATTCACCCATGGTATTTTCCCATGGTATTGTGATATGCACCCATGGTATTCATTCACACATGGAATTGACCCATGGTATTTTCCCATGGTATCGTGACATGCACCCATGGTATTCATTCACACATGGAATTGACCGATGGTATTGTGACATCCGCCTATGCTATATATTCACCCATGGAATTGACTCGTGCTATTGTTACATCCACCCATGGTATTCATTGACCCATGGAATTGACTCGTGGTATTGTAACTGAAAAATACTATATGTAACAAGTTGCATTTTGTAAAAGGATAGTTCGTCTGCCACAATGTAGCTTTTACATTTATTCTAGATTTTAATAAAAAAATTCTTTGTGGTTTTTTTTTTGGGCGTTCTCCTCTTTTTTCTGACATTGGTTTTGTTAATAAAAATTAGCTATGTTTTCGATATTTTTTTCTAACGACAACTAGTGGACGACGACAGTCCTATCAATTTTTTTATTTTTTGTGTAGAATTTCAGAAAAGGGACTTTAGATCTAAGCTCCTCTTGAAAAAAATCACAATTTCAAAAAAAAAATGGGTCGAGTCATTGATTTAGAATCAACCATTTTTTAGAACTTTTGTGATTACGGAAACATTGCAGGGTGAATCTGAGATTCTAGAGTGTCTAGATAAGGATTTCCAACACATGGGAAAATATAAAATGGTCCTTCTACTTCCAAAAACATGTTATAATAAATATTCTAGGTTATATTTACCAAGTTATGTCCATTTTAATTCTGGAGTAGCATTCAGAGTAGGTTCTCGTTGGAGACGTGCCCTCCCACCCACTTTAGCAGGCACCTGCTCCATATTCATCAGCTTCAACATAGCAACATTCGACTTGTTTTATTTGGAAACATTCCCTCCCACCCCAGGCTATGTAGGCACCTTCTACTTCATCAACAACCAACATCGCGGTTATGGCTAAACTGCACAAAATCCTTGTCATCGAAGTCCATTTGCTAAGCTGCACACTATTAGTATCACAATTGGTTACAATAATTACAGGTTATCTTTATCCTCGGATCTTCATTTGTCATGGTTATGGGTCATCTACAAACCCACACTTCATCGAAGTCCATTTTCTAGGCTGCACATTGTTAGTATCACATTGGTCACAAGCATTACAAGGTACCTCTATCCTCAGATATTCGTTCATCATGGTTATGGGTCATCCAGAAACCCACACTTCATCAAACTCCATTTGGTAGGTTGCATACTGTCAGTATCATAGTTGGTCACAAGCGTTACAGGGTATCTCTATCCTTAGATCTGCATTCATCATGGTTATGGGTTAAACACATAAAACCCTTATCTTTAGTGGCTCTTCATATTCAACAAAGGCTTCATAGGAGGGAACTTCACGCAATGGGGACCATTGCTTCTTAAGGAGGGAGGAATGATATGAATGGAAAATGACATCAATCCATGGTATTCATCCATCCATGTTATTCATCCGCCCATGGAATATACCGATGATATTGTAAGTGGCATCCATCCATGGTATTGTAAGTGACATCAACCCATGGTATTCATTCACCATGGCATTTTCCCATGGTATTGTGACATCTACCCATGGTATTCATTCCACCATGGAAATGACCTGTGGTATTGTGACATCCACCCATGGTATTCATTCACCCATGGAATTGACCCATGGTATTGTAATTGAAAAATACTATAAGTAACAAGTCACATTTTGTAAAAGGACAGTTGGTCCACCACAATGTAGCTCTGTGGTTTTGTTTATTAGGGATTCTCCTCTTTTTGTTCTGGAATTTTAATTTTTCAGATCTTGGGAGCGTCTCTGCCAAAATCCATTTCAATCTTTTAGATATTGGGGTCCTCCCCCCAAGATCCGGATCACATGTGGAATGAGGCTCCACTATCAAGATACCAGACATAACCCATCATTGATGACAGCATGCATGCGATGAGGGTAAATTCCATTTCAAATTGAGAGGCTAATGCCTCACCTTCCAATCCTTTCGAGGATCCCTTCTTGGTCTTCTTTGATGGGAAATTAGTTGCATAATGTCCCATATTGTGATAATTAAAGAATATTACTTTAGACATGTCACCCTTCTTCCCTCCATGAGAGGAATTCGATTTGAAATGGGAAACCTTACCCTTCCCTTTCCTTTCCTTACTTGCTAAGGTCCAATTTTCTTCATCATCATTCTTGTACGAAGAACCATCTTGTGTGCTCCTCCTGATCTCCTCCTGCATAAGAACCAACCACAGACATTCCCAATCTGGTAGTTTCTCCCTTCCATTCATAGAGTCCTAGTAGCTATTCCAACTCTTTGGAAGGCTAAAGAGAGTGAGGCTTACCATATCATCATTGGCAGTAGTTATTCCCACACTGCCAAGGTCATCTTTGCAGGTGGTGAGCTTGTTAAGATATGTGGAAATAGTATCACCCTTCCCCATCTTGATTCTTTGAAGCTTATCCTCGAGCACCAGTTTCGTCTGGTCGCGACTATTCTGGTAGAGGTCCTTCAATGTCTTCCACATTGAAAATGGAGTATGCTTCCCATGGAGACTCGAGAAAATATGGTCTCAAACTCCCTCAAAGATGATTTGTCTCGCCTTCACCACACACTTCTTCCACTTAGCCAACTCTTGTCGCTTAGTTGAAGTTGGATTTTGTATTTCTTGATCAATGAATTCCTTCAAGCCATTGTCTTATAATACAAACTTCATTCTATATTTCCATGCTATGTAATTTGAGCTACCTTCCAAGGCATACTGAATTCACAAGCCATAGAACACCATTGGGGAACCTTGAAGTATGATATGAATTTGATTTGCACCTACAACCTCAAACTTCGAACTTCAAATTCTCTTCTTAGTATATTGTTTAGATCTCCGATACCATGTAAAAAATCTAATGGTAAGTTAACCTGATAGTGCAATATACTTCAAAGCATAATAATATAACCTACTTCTACTATCAATTTGTAGAAGTTTACAGATCGAGTTGGACAATATAAACATAAAAAGAAGAACTAATGGCACAATACACATGAAAATACTTTGGGGAAAGCCTCAGCGAAAAACCTCACACCCTTGTATTATCACACATGGAAAGAATACATAGGAATTATACAAAGCATTAGCTCTTATAGCTAGCTAGCTCTCAGTAGAATTCTCACAGATGATCATAGGCAATCTTGGCTTCTCTCCAGCCTTCCTCTTTGCCCTCCAAGCTCCTATTTCCTTGTGCTATTAGTTGTGGAAGATTTTCCTTTACCAAGTGGAAAACTAATCCTCTAAAACTATGCAATCCTCAAGGATGACTCCTTGACTACAAGCATCAATTTTCTCGATGATAAAACACATGCACCTAATAGTACATTGTCCTTGAACATCTATCGTAACTGGGTCTTTCTCAGAATAGACATACATGTGTTTCTAATGAGGATATCTTCAATTAACTGGAGTAGCACTAGTTAAGTGCATTAATGCATGAAGTGGTTGTTAACTCACTATTAGTTCCTCAAACAATTTGGAAATAATTTAACTAGACTTAACTCAGTAAATTGAGTTAACTAATTACAACTCAAGTATAACTCAATCTTATCTCCTTAATTTAAGGGATAACTCTTGCATGACTTCAAAAAGAGTACTAACTTGAATTTCTCCAACTAATTAATTTAAGATAAATTAATTAATTATTTCGAAGTAGTTGCTAAGACTAAATTTGATCTTAATTCACAATTTAATTCAAGGACAAATTAAATTCGAATATTCTTGTAGTCATATTTCAACAAAATCAAGACTATGTCACTCTATATTGAGGGGACTAGAGGTAGACATGATAGAGGAGGAAGGGGTACTTTCTTTCTCTTTCCTTGCCATCAGATGACGGGTTTGATAATATTTAGATGAAGTAGCCACATTTATAGGTGTTTTCATCATAAACACTTCGGAACCCATTGAAGCGGAAGACTGAGGATGGCATACCATTAGGGTCTACTAGGATGGAAATGGTTCTTTTAAGACATCCAAGGTCCCTTTTAGTGAGGGACTAAATTTTGATCATCAGGGAAAATATTTAGTCTGATGATCCTCCTCATAGATGAGGCAAGGATACTTTGGCTTTCTTTGAGAAGCATCCCCAACAGAAGATTTAGATACCCTTGTTTTGGGGCATTGGATTTGGCCTTTCCTTTTCCCTTCTTTTTACCATTAGAGGTTTTGTCTGTTGCGGTAGACTAGATAGCATGAACCTCGGAGGCCTTACCACGACCAGATGAGTTTTTAAAGGGACCATTGGAACCAATGTTCGAGACTATTTTTAGCTTTGAAGAAGATTTTGCAATACTCTAAGACATAGAACCAATCACTCGATCAATGAATGGTGTATCTAGAGACTTCAATGGTGTCAGATATGACGATGGTCCTAGAGTATTGGGTAACATCTCATATATTGTGCTAGATTTCGAGTAGACTAGGTCTAAATACTTGGCATAAGCGATGGCTTCCTCCTTAGTAACACATAAACCCATAGCTATGTCCCTATAAATTGGGCCGATGAATGATTTTGTGGACCATTTTCTCAGCAATTGATCAACAATTTCAAACTTGATGAGGTGACTTGGACGCCTCCATTCATGGATGTGATTAGAGATATGGGTCACGATGTTTTTCATAAGTGACATAAGCATATAGGTGTTAGTTTCATAATGAACTAGGAGCTAGAAATGAGTGAGGAAAGCCATAGTAAGAGATTTGATGTCACCATACGTACCTCAAGGCCATTCGATGTACCATGTTTTTGTAGTCCCTATGAGATTTCTTTCAAAAAGTTGAATATGGATGGAATCCTTGACATACGAATTGGAGGAGCACTAGAGGTGATATGCCCTCACGTGGGCTTATGGACCCTCCTTCGTTTTTACCTCAAATTTGGAGAAATCGCTTGGAATCTTGCATGCAATAGGAGGTTTGTATGGTGAATGAAGAATGGGATCACTTGTGAGCCTAGAAATATCAGGAAGCTCCAATGTGGCAAAGAAAGGAAATTACGTACTAAATGGAATATAGGGCCTTTAAGGACATCCAAACTGTGGAGTCCATCCTTGTTGGTAAGGATTTTTCCCCCAAAGTGGTGGATTTTTTGCATATGGAATATGATTTTGTCCCCACTGAAGGTTACCTTGCCCATAAGGAGAATTTGGTCCAAGGTAGGTTTGATATTTCCTTACCATAGGCCATTAATAATCATTGTACATGGCATATGGGTTATAAGTCTGTTGAGCATGCTAACCCTAGACGTAAGGATTTTGAAATTGTTGATGTAACAGTTGACCTAGACCTTGAAAAGACTGACCTTGTTGATATGCACACAAGGGTTTCGACTTCCTAGGTTGACCTTATTACTACAAAGTTTGGCTTTATTGCTATAAAGGTTGGCCCTATGGCTACATAGGTTGGCCTTTCGAGGACGAAGGTTGAGAGGATTGTTGAAGAAATTGTATATGCGGCTGTAAAGTTTGTTGCGACTATTCCAAATGTTGCCCTTCCGGTTTTAACAGTTGTCCTTGCTACTACAATCCTTTCCCTTGTTGCTATAAAGATTGCGCTTACTGCTGCGAAGGTTTCCGTTGCTGCTCCAAAGGTTGTCCTTTTTACTGCAAGGGTTTATTGATAGTTCTTGAATTGGATCTGGCCATAACCACCAGTCGCAGTGGATTGACTAGGTTGAACATAAGGCCCAACTTGAAGAATCTAAGGCATATTGCAAACCATATGGGACATAAGCCAGTTGGAATGGGACCTGAGCCATATACGGTTGCTCGTATTGGATGTTACTCAACCTAGATCGACCAACAGGGTTAGGGATTGTGCCATAAAAGGGTTGATTCATTCCAACCATGTGAGTTTGTAATCCACTCACACTGGTTCACCAAACATCATGGGGATATTTGAATCTTTTCCCCCAAGCGGTGGCATAGTTTTCCCACCCACTGGAGCAGTAGAAGAATTTACCAATACATGATCTAAGACTATCATTTTAACTGTAAGATTCAATCAAAACAACGAGATAGGTTGAAACGGAATGGTAGGTTGAAATGGAACAGAAGTGACTGCAATTTTTATAATGGCTCGAGAGGTCATGTTTTTTCCGAACAAACCTAATGTAGGCATAGCACTGGAAGACCAGATGGGGTTGTGATCCAACATTGATGCACTAGGAGTGCCTGAAACCAACTAAGATAGAGAGGTGTGATCATATGGCAATATTGGATTGCTAAAATCAGGATAAAAGAGAGATGCGATGCTTCCCATATAACGGAAACCTTCTAGAGTGAACTCATATCCCTTCTCATCAACTACGTGAGGAGTGTGTGTAGCGGAAACATCTGAATGACCTGGTGATCCAGGTGGATACTGGTGGCCACCTACCTATCCCATTTGGACCCCGACAATTGTCTCTTTCAACCTTTCCACTTTCCTAAATTGTAGCATAGTTTACTATTTTTAGCAGCTTTTCGGGTCCTAAACTTCCGGAGCCGTTTTGAGGCCCCAAACAACATTTTTTTTGGGAAATCTGGGGGCAACGTGGGTCCATGGACCAATCTTACCCTTCCTATAGTGGTAGTCCTTAGATATATCTTTCTAACGAGCTATTGTATGCGTCAAACAGAGATCGTATGCCAACGTTACGACCCCGGGAAATTGATGTACCAATTTACCCAAACGAGACCCACAATTTGGCGTTTCATCTTCTAGGGTTAGGTTTTGGGATATGAAGGGTTTTCCATTGTTTCTCAACAATAAATATGCCTTCGAACCTCATTGTAACACATTTCAGAGGCATGTAGGCACCACATCTCTTCTCAGAGATAAGCTACCATTGCCCTAGCTGGTTTATTTCCAACTCTATTTGTAAGCATATTTCAGTATTCCATTAACGAAATGAAGCATTATTTCCACTGCATCTTTGTATATATGGTTATCTCTATATTTTGTTGCATTCATGTTTAAGTATGGATGAGTGGTATCAGAGCAGTCTGCTTTTTCTCTGTTTTTCTTTGCATGTCCCCAACGAGGAAAAGATATAAGGAGTTAGGGCTTGAACTGGTCGAACCTTTGCAAGACCAGCCCCACAAATCCCGACAACTTCCCATGGTGGATGAGAAGAAAGATAAGGGGGTAGGAGATTTTATGAAAATCTTGCTCAAAGAAGCCCTCGAGCAGAAAAGGAATGTGATGATGGATAACTTTGCGCAGATTCTTTAGCGGCTACACAGAGGCGACACATCAGCTTCCAACAGCTACTCTCAAAATGCCACACCCTTCAAGGTACAAGTTAATTTTGAATTGCCCATATTCGAGGGTCGAATAGACACAGATGCCGTAAATAGATGGTTAAATCTTCTAGAAGGGTATTTTTTTATTCATGAATCTTCGAGTCAGGAAAAGATTGTTTTCGCTCTTCTCAAAACAGCCCCCACATCAAGGGCTGGTGCGAAACCTACTGCGAGTAGAAGGATGAAAGCACAGGCTCACTATTTTCAGCTGCACCCACTTGGGATTCATTCTGAGATGCCATCAAGGAGCAATACTACCCTGTCAAACGCTATGAGGACAAATACATCAAATGGGCCACACTGTGACAGGGATAAGACCAAGATGTGCTAAAGTTCACAAACATTTTTCATACCCTTCGTACATAGTTGAGTATCAAAGATTCTGACCTACATTTGGTACTCAAATATTGGGGCTGCCTACACAGATACATCCATGAAGAGATGGAGTTCTTGAACATCTCCTCACTCAGCACAGAATACCGATACGCTGTCAAAATCGAGCAAAACTTCAAACATAAGAAGCGAGACTTTGGATCTGCAAATCCAAAGCCCAAAGGACAAAGCCAAGGTAAGGTGACGCAAGACAACCCCTCGAAGCCGCAAGAAAAGAACAACACCACAAAACCCAAGAAGGACACAGGAAAGTGGTTTGAGTTCCACAAGAGTCCCACTCATAACACAAGTGAGTTTCGGATGAAGCAGTCGCTGGTGGATGAGTTGAAGGATCTGAATCAGATGGATGTTTCAACCCTGAGCCAGAACATGACAAGGGGAATGGCAAAGGGAAGAAAATCATTGCTGCACATCCTAGCACCACTATTTCTACTGCCAAGATCAAGAAAAATGAGCCCGAAAATCCAGAGGAAGGGGAGCATCTTTTCCACTCACAAATGTGGGTGAGGGGTTCGCCGCTACAATTCATTGTCAAAAGTGGAAGCCAAGTAGTCATGTGGAATAAACTTGTTTCTTCACCATACCAATCATGGCCCACCTAAAATTATGTGATGTTTTCCTTTGAAAAAATAGTTTGTAATACCACAAATTCGATAGAATACAGCACTAGTCTACACATGCTATTGCATCATCCAATACACATTCAAGTGTAATTTTGGACATATCACCTAGCTTTCAAGCCAGTGGGAGAGGAATGGAGATCAGGGAACAATAGTTAATCAATGGTTTTCCTAGTTATTATGTTAATGGCTAATCCTAAATCAATTAAAAAGTTTGGGACAAGGGTTTCAGAAACATGGAATCAAACAGTAAGGCTACCAAGATCCATAGATTTTTCTATGAAGGGGTAGCATCATATAAGTTCCACTATTTTTATTGGATAGTTTTTCGTACCATATTTCATTGTTGGTTTCTTTAGACAAATATTACTCGTATTTTTAACAAAAATTGGTAATTATATAATGGTTTGTAAACAAAAACTTTGATGTATACATTCTTCATTTTAGCATGAAGTCATATCTATACCAAGAAATTTATTTATTTGTTTTAATGGGCCTTCCTAATCTCAAATTTATGTGTTATAAATTTAACAAGGATCATAATAAAGCCCAGTAAGGTGGTTATAAATAGGTTGAGTTACTTTATTCTTTGGGTTGGGTAATACTTAGGCAAGTAGTAGAGTTGGTATTGGCAATTGAGTAGGATGTAACTATAATTATTGGGTATGTGAAATTGGTGTTGGCTAAGTTCATTTTTTCTTTTTCTTGGTGTGATTGTGATGTAGGGTAGACCTGCAAATACCAGGACCTTTTAAACACTATGCTATAAAACATGCATCTCCAGAACCTCCAAATAAAAACCTCATTACAAGGGAATTTCACATACTATCATTTGCATGCATGAAAGCTCCTTTTTTAAAGCAATTTAGGCAGTAGCTTGCTGCCCATGACGAGGAACCCTTCCCCTTTCACATGTTATAAAGGCTCTACCGCCCAACACCAGTAACCGATTTGTTCTTCTAATTGTTCTAATAGAAGTATGATCCTCTTTGTATCCTTCATGCACTGCAAGTTTGCAATTTCAAGATCTGAATCAGACAATAGATAACGCTTCATAAAACCAAGTTCCAAATCCTTTGCCGTGACTGGCAATCCGTGAACATAGCTAAACTGCGCAAATCCAAAACTTCGGTCACATTCCACTCGAAACTCCCTCCAGGAACTAAAGATGGTATGTCCTTCCTGCCGCAATAGTTCCTTGATCTTTGAATTGGTTTAAGTCCCGCTCATTCCCCAGCGTACCACTTCTTTATGCTTCCAACAACAAAAATAAAAGGCAGAAAGGGTGTTGATGCCAATGCCGCACCCCAGGTCTGCAAAACGCAATGAGGCTCCCTTCGAAACAGGTTCATGGAGACTGCGGACGAATAGAATCGATCTAATGATTAAGATCCAAAGGCTCTCATTCGTATAGTTTATGCAAATCTTTTCAAAACTGTTCTTGTTAAAAGACTCAAATCCATAGATATCCAGAATACTTTGGATTTGCCCGCGCTTTGTTTTCCCGCTTCCAGTGACTTGTTGAGATGCTCTACAAGCCAGTCAAATAAATTTGCATATATTTCCTTTGCTAATGCATCTCTTTCATCTATAGCCTGAGAATGAGTAAGCCTCTGCACAATGTCTTCGTTTCCAGCTCAAATCCTTAAAGAATTGTTGTTAAACTCCAAATTAACCGCAAGCGAGCCATATCTGCATTTTTTCAAAATTCCAAAACTCGTATGACGACTTTACAGGGTCTAAATTGTCACTAATATTCGAGGGTTTGAACGGCGATCTATAGCATTTGGGGTTAGCCGTGGCTCCTAGGAAAAAAATGGTTTCCCTGGCCTTCTTTAGTAAACTCGCAATTTACTTATACAAAATTCTGTCTCCTTGGAATCGATCCATTGAGATCGATTTGTTAACTCCACGATTTCACACAATTTCATATAAAACAAACAGTCATTCACACCGCGTTTGATTCGATGTCTTCACAACCAAATTATATGACACATGACCTCAAGAGCTTCATGGGAGGTATTAATTTCTACAGAAAGTTTGTCTCTCATTTTTCACAGTTAGCTTGCCCTTTGCACCAGTTGTCTCATCAAGCAAGTTTATTTGGGATGCCGAATCTGAGCAACATTTTGCTCAACTCAAGAGTGCCTTATGCTCTGCTCCTGTTCTTCGCTTGTGAGATATGAATCAACCATTTGAGATAGAAACTAATGCCTCTCAATTCGCTATTGGATTTGTTCTTAAATAGGGAGGCCACTGTGTGGCATACCATTCTGAGGCACTTGCGGATGCTAAGCTCATGTACAACACCTATGACAGGGAATTCTACAGTTTAGTGCAAGCTTTGAAGCAATGGTGCCATTACATTATTGGCAAAGAGACCATCCTCCATATAGATCATCATCCACTAATCTTCATCAACTCAGAACGAAAGATTCAAGAGAAACGCCATTTAAATTGGGTTTCTTACATTCAACAATTCCATCTCGTGATTAAATACAAGAAGGGGACAAGTAATAAGATGGCTGATTTGTTAAGTCGACCGCCTGCTCAGGTCCTACACATTCTAGAGGTGCGTTGTGCTGCATATGATGCTTGGAAAGATATGTATGCAATGGATCCAGTATTTGGTGAGATATGGGAAGCTTTGCAACACCCTACAGTCATCAACCAAACTCCCTTTCTTGATTATACCATTCGTGATCGTTGGTTGTATAAATTAAACCAACTAGGTGTGCCACAATCTGATGATCGTCTCATTCTTATCCGTGAAGCGCACGCATCTTCATGCGGAGGGCATTTTGGCATAGCCAAGACCATTCTCAATCTTCAACGCCACTTCTATTGGCCTGCTTTACCAAAGCAAGTGGAAAAATTCATTCGTGCATGTTCTCTTTGTTCACAAAGCAAGCCCTCACATCGTAAGCATGGTTTGTATCGGCCATTACCAATTCCCTCTCATCCTTCGGAATCCATTTCCATGGACTTTTTAAGTGGCCTTCCTACTACTTTTCGTAAACATGATGCTATCTGGGTAGTGGTATGTAATTTCTCCAAGATGGCTATATTTATTCCTTGTCATAAGACTACTTCTGCTACTCAAACCGCGGATCTCTTCTTCCATTATGTGTGGCCACACTTTGGTTTGCCAAGTAGCATTATTTTAGATCGTGATTCTTGCTTTCTCGGTACCGTTTGGCGTACTCTTTGGTCTTTGTTGGGTTGCCAACTTCGTTTCTCCACTGCTTTCCACCCAAAAACAGATGGACAAACTGATGTTGTCAATCATACTTTGGTTCACTCACTTCGCAACTACTTTTCCAAAACAAACAGTGGGATACATATTTTCACATCATTCAACATAGTTACAATTGAGCAACACACTCCTCAACTGGTTTCTCACCTTTTGAGGTTTGCTTTGGGTTTCAACCAAGTGCACCCTCTGAGATGCCATTGACAATCACCCCTTCTGGGTCTGCACATCAACAACAGGAACAAAAATAAGCTCATCATTTTATACACTCCATTTCTCAACGCCAAGCTCAAGTAACTGCTACTTTGCAAGCAGCCCAAGCTCGTGCCAAATAGAGACCTGACAATCAGCGAACACACTTGTCTTTTCAACCTGTAGATCATGTGTGGCTCTTGTTGGACAAGCAACGCTTCAAGGGCCAGCATCATAAGCTGCACCCTCTGAGATATGGCCCATATACTATTCTGGAACGCATTGGAGAAAATGCATATTGCTTGGACTTGCCTTCCGAGCTTGGTATCCACGATGTTCTTAATGTTAATAATCTCAAATTATTTGAACCACCTCTCCTTGAGGAATCTGTTACAATTCATCATCCACTTGATAATATTCCATATTTTCAGCCTCCTCTGCTCAAAGATACAATTCTGGACTTCAAGAAATGGGATACACGACATTAGCCATACGTCTCATATTTGGTTGGTCGGAAGGGACACACACCATCACAGGCAAAATGGATCAATGCAGAAACATTGCAATGCAATTTCCCTCAGTTGGTGGAGGAAGCCGGGACGCTTCCTGATCTAAATTTTATTTTAATTTTTAGATCTGCAAGCAGATAATATATAATATAAATATATAGTAGTATATATATATATACATATATATATATATATATATATATATTATATATAGTGTAGAATATAGGTATATGTGATATTATAGAGAGAAGCAAAAGTATTTGTTGACATATGTTTTGCAATTGCCATCTACTCGCTTCCATTTCCAACTTATTTTCATCCACTCTGTGTTATAGAATGTTGTCAATGTTGTTATGATTTCAATTCAATTCAGTTGACAAGGACATCCTTAGATGTCACTGTCATTTCAATTTGATTAGCTGGGCTATAATCTCCCAAGATGAAATAGAAAACACACTTATATGTGCTAAATCTACAAAAATGCTCAGAAATAGAAAACACACTTATATTGAATAACCCAGTAAAAATATTCATAGTAACTTGAAAAGAGAATAAAAAAGACTAAACTTGCATGACACCATTTCTAAGAGATTGATTTCAAACAAAGACATAATAATTTGTTTCAGCATTCACAAAATAAACATGCCTACCCTAAAGTACTCATCATTAGCACACATCACAAGACCTATTTCCACGGAGAAAGGAAGGGCGTTGTCCGCTAAACAGTGAGCAACACTCGGTAGAGGTAGAGGAGGTTATTGGAGAGCCCATTACGTTACTTGGTAGGAGAGGAAATAACAAAACAGAAACCGGAACATGGTCGTAGTTCAACATGGAAATGCCATGCCAAATTAAGTAACTACCCTTTCAGGTGGATACAATGTAACGTTTAACTAACTCACCCTCATTTTTTTGAGGGCAAAGCGAAGAAATATTTCTGAAAACTATAGGTGTGTCCAGGTAAGTCTAATTAAGGATATAATAAATAAAAAATAAATAGCCCTTATTACGAGCAACTGTTAAAACGAAACTGTGTCTGATGACTCATTCACAACCTCACTTCTGGTCATTCCCTGCAGTAGGCTTCTATACTTACCTAACTGTGCTAGACACATTTCCTTGGAGTAAGCAAGGGAGCTGATCCTCATGCAAAGATTGGTTTCGATACCTATGCGAACTCGGGTTGTGTGAGATGTATATTTTAAATATATAGAGGCCTAACAGTGTGGGAGAACTAAATAATCCAGATAAATCCCAATTCTTTTAAAAGCTTTTTATAGATTTAATTTTTATCTGGTTTCTTTGAGACAAAACAAGAAACAAAGGATAGTAAAAAAACATAATTTTAATCTATTAAAATCTAACATTATAAAAGAAAATAAACTTGTAACTATGCAAGAATATTCAATGAAAGTAATACTTAACGATTAACCCCAGCTCTTAAATACATAGTCTTAGAAATCCAAGGTGTTAGAGATCATGAATGTTTGTCCGTCTATCTTTACATGGAGTTGGAATACAAAAAAAAACTATAATAGTAGCACATGTATATTTAAACATTAGTGGGTTTTACTTGTGAATAAATTGCCTAGTCAAAATTTAGATTCTAGAATACACAGTCTTAGAAATCCAAGGCATGAGAAATCATGAATTTTTCTGGGTCTATCTTTACATGGAGTTGGAATACAAGATATAACTATAATAGTAGCACGTGTATTTAAATCTTAGTGGGTTTTATTTATGAATAAACTCCTGATTAGGGAATCAAAATTTATATTCTCACATGTAATAATAGGAAAAACGCATAGCATGCATTCTACAATTATTGGTTGAATCTGTAATTCTTTTGCCTCTATTCCACAAAAAAAAAAAAGCAAAAACAAGAAGTATTAAGGAAAACAAATGTGCATAACAAAATTTTCCAACCACACACAATTAATTTAGACAGTCCATTACAAAACCATTCTAAACTACAAATAAAAAACAAAAAGGTACATACCTTGCCCCTATAGGAGTCGATCATGTGTTCTCTTCTCTTCTCTTTCACATCATCCTCCCTCCTAATCCCAAGAAAAAGGATCCAACCTCCTCTCCCTCCTAACCCCAACCAACTATATGCAACCTCCTCCCCCTTCTAACCCCAACCAACTATATCCAACCTCCTAAGCCTCCTAACCAACAACCAACTAGAGCTCGCTATAGATTAAGACTGAAAAAGGAAAACATAAACCAAGCCAAACAAAAATTAAAAAATAAAATCAAAACCAGAAACTGAGAAAGAAACACAAACATGAAACAATTATTGAATTAAGCATGGTCATGCTTGAAGAACAACAAAAACATAATACAATTTAAAACATCTAACCAATCACGCTCTGATTTCCTCTTGTGGAAACCTAAAGAGCGAAGCCATGTCCAATCTCCTACTCACCCAAATCACAACTGATTAGATGGAACATTACTAATGGTAAGGACATAATAAAAAAAAATTGCTTCATTAATTGTATATTAAACTATGAATGATTATGTCTTACAATTGTTTCTAGACGACATAAATTACATTTTACCTATGCATGAGCATGAGACTCAGAAGGAAAAAGCCTTCCAACTCATTGCAAAAATCAAATAAAATATCTACAGGCAATGGAGTGGGATCCTTTAGCCTGCAATTTCTATCTTTTCTTAGTTAAAATATGTTAAGAATAGAGAATAAAGCATGCTATCTTTTTCAGTTTAAAAATTAGGATAAGAGTGGAGAATAAAGCTTCACGCTTTCAATCGTTATGTAAAAAGGAAAAAGCATGCCTTTGTAAAATATAAGGTGTGAGAAGGCCTATCCTTAATTATATATAAAGATAAAGTGGCAGCAAAGATCTCAGAAGAGAGAGGAGGATGCCCGAAGTATCATTATGAAAGTTCCTCTTCGCATTCTGAAGAGAAATCGATGATATCTTGTTAAATTATATGATTGTAATCAATAATTGATTTTGACTGTGTATTAAGGATTGGAATTACATTCCTATTCTTCGCTTAGCGCTTACTGTGTATTGATGCTGTATTGTGTATTGGAAGTCTTGATGTTTTAGTGTGTATTGGAGTATTGTCAATCCATGTGTTTTTATGCCGAACTTTGATCTAGATTATACATGGTTATAAGACATTGAAAATCTCACGATTTTGCTAGTTCTGGTCTTCAAAGTTTCAGGATATAGTAAGTGATCTGATCATGTGATGGACAGGCTATTACACGTTCAGTAGTTATTATGTTGTTTATTGAAAGGCTGGAATCGCCTTAGTATTCTCCACTGAAGACTTTACTGTGTTTCTTTTCATTGTAAAGACTACCACCACTTTAATTTAATTCTATTACATTCAAACATCAAACATTATATGAGTTCTGAGATTTATGGTAGTAGAACATCATAAGAATCGGCGTAACGGAGTGTTGGTCCGAGGAAGTCAGCGTGTATTCGAGCGCGTATTGGAATAGTTAGTATGGAGATCCGCTGATAGGGAAGGAACACTCTATTTGCGTAGAGGAATTATAATAATTCTCTTGTGGGCGACAGTGAAATCTCATTAATAGTTCAACTGAATACCGCGTCATAGAAGGTCGAATTTTTTCTCCTTGTCTGAGGCCACAGTGGCCACAGTGAAGCCCGATGACAGGCTAGCGAATAGAACAGTCGCTTTGTAGAGGCACCGATAAACTGTAAATTACCACAGATTCAAGGGTTCACAAGATTGAAGAGATTAGTCACTCTCCACATGGAGAGATATGCTGGTACGTTACCGATTATTGGGAGCAGTTTCGCATCTCCTAAACCTGAATGGCTTGTTTTTCTCAATGAAATGCGAGTGTTCACATTAAATGTAGGAGTACCAGTCTGTTGTGTCACTTAGAGTCTTTGGTCAAATCTATTGGCTGATAAGTTTGGTAGCGGTTGGATCATAGAGCTTGGTTCCTCGCTGTCAGATCATAAATCTTAGCGTGAATATAATTTGTTTTGATGTTGTTAAAATGAGTGAATGTTTTCACATAGCTTGGAAGCATACCAATACTTCATTCATGATTGCTACTAGAGCAGTGAGACATGTTTAAATCTGAGGGCGGAGATTCGATAGAAGATGCTTAAAAAAAAATAGTATTTGCATTTTTATATCCACAATATTGGGAGATCCTTGGTAATGCAGGCCTCGCTTGCATCAGGTGGTATTAGAGCTAGAATGCTCTATTGAAGATATTTGTTTATTTTCTGAATGAGGACAGGAAACTACTGTTGAGAACTGAAGTTTTCTATTTGAATATTTTTAAATTTGATATGCAGCATACATAATTGCAAGTAAACAGGATTGCAGAAGTAGAAGAAGACAAGATCATGCAGGATCTTAAAGGTGAGATGATTTTTTGATCTAAATTTTATGATTTAAGTTGCAAAGAAGATGATGGGAGTGAACCTCGCATTCATCTAAAGGCTGAATAAGGAGGACAATTGTAGTCTCCTGAAGAAGAAGGTGAGTTGAAGAGATAGCCTGAAGAGAGCAAAGGAGAGTGCTCGAAAGGTTCCAGAGGCAGTGAACCATTACTTACCAAAAGACTGAGTGAGGAGAGCTTGGTGAGGTAAGTGGCAGCAAGAGAGATTGTTGTTGGAGAGGCTAGTACAACTCATGGTGAGTTAGAAACTCATGAAGAAGCAGTTTGCAAGAGGGAGAGGGACTTTCAGAGGAAAAGGAAGTCAAGGTGGTAGCGGAAGATCTACAGCACCTAAAGAGGGAGCTAGGAGTAGCTCAACCCAGCATGCAACCATAGGAGGTGATGCAAGAGGCAGAAGGAGTTTTTCTAGAGGAAGAGGAGGCAGAGGAAGAGGTTCAGAGAAATGCCACAGAGATGAGATGACTGCAGAAGTTCGATAAAGAGAGATTGTAGTAATAAAGGTACAATTGCAGGTACTAGAAGAATGGCTGCAAGAGTAGGAATATCAGAAAGGAAAATGGATCTTTCCACTGAAGGGAAAGAGAGTAATTTGGCGACAATTGCAGAGGAGGTTGAGACAAATTGTGATTGCCTTATTGAAAAAGGGACTTAGAGTTCTTGAGCCAGAGAGGGAATTTGCAGATTCCACATGAAGATATGTTCAAAGGAAAATGTTGGAGGAAGCAGTCAAGACTAAAAAGTCTTGTGGTTTTAAAACTAATGAGTTGTGTATGTTTGCAGGTGCAAAGGAGGTTTCCATTGGTGAAACAGAGGACAAGATCATTAATGATTTCTTGAGTTATTGGGTAAATCCAGATCACGTGGATAATGTAAAACCATGTATTTTTGTAGCTAACAATTGTGATGTGATTATAGGTTTCACTGAGGAGGATGTGCAATCTTGCGAAACTGTTACAGCACAAGAGGAAGTTCTTATGGATGTTGAAGAAGAGAATCAGTCTGAAGCACAGATAAGGGAAGTAACAGCTCATAATGTTGAACATTTTGTGCAAACTGAAAGTTTATGTATGAATGCAGGGATGATACATGATGATGATCAATTTGTTATAAACGCTGATAAGGAAAAATTGTTTTTATTAAGGGATGGACAGATAACTGAGTTTATTGCAGGAGTTGAGAATCAAAATTATGTTTTGATAAGAGATGATGAGATGGTAACAACAGGAAGCTTGGCTTGTGAAAGTATTACAGATTGCACATAAAGTTTCTCAAAGGAGATGACAGGTTTATGGCATGAGTTAAGTCTTCTAAAGAAGAGACTAGAAGTACAGAAGATAAATATTCAGAATATAAAGACGGAGTTGAATGAAAATAAAGAGGTTTATTTTTATGATCCAGAATACAAAGGCATTCTCGAAGAAGATCATGCTGAGGATAGACTGAGTGATAATCTCAAGAATGATTGGGATCAGTATACTGAAATGCTGGCAGAGGGAAGTAAGGCACTCATGCCTTATGATTTTTATTCTAACAATTGTTTTGTGAGTACAGGTCTTAATGAAGATGCTGGAGAAAATCTGTTAGACAAAGAAATTGAACTGATGAAGTGGACGATGATGAAAGTATCCTGGAAGAGGCCAGCAGCAATAAAACAAAAGGGAAGCAGCAAAATGAAAACAAGGACAGATTGTGAAAGTGTAGCTAGTGGAGCAAGACAACATAAGATATGTAGACCTAGAGAAAAGCATCAAGCAACAACAGATGATGACTTGTAGAACAAAGTGTGGTATCCTAGAAGACAAGGACAAAGACTCAAAATGCATGATGATGAGATCTTGATCATTTTCAACCTTGGGAGTCTGATGTAGGAGCATGCGACTTAGAAGGAAAAATCCTTCCAACTCATTCCAAAAATCAAATAAAACATTTACACGCAAGGGAGGGATCCTTTAGCTTGCAATTTCTATGTTTTCTTAGTTAAAATAGGATAAGAATAAAGAATAAAGCATGTTATCTTTTTCAGTTTAAAAATTAGGATAAGAGTGGAGAATAAAGCTTCACGCTTTAAATCATTATGTAAAAAGGAAAAAGCCTACTTTTGTAAAAGATAAGGTCTCAGAAGGCCTATCCTTAATTATATATAAAAATAAAGTGGGAGCAAAGCTCTCAGTAGAGAGAGGAGGATACCAGAAGTATCATTATGAAAGTCCCTCTTGGCGTTCTGAAGAGAAATCGATCATATCTTGTTAAATTGTATGGATGTAATCAATAATTGATTTTGACTCTGTATTAAGGATTGGAATTACCTTTCTATTCTCTGCTTAGTGCTTACTGTGTATTGATGTTGTATTGTGTATTGGAAGTCTTGATGTTTTACTGTGTATTGGAGTATTGTCGGTCCATGTGTTTTATGCTGAACTTTGATCTAAATTATAGATGGTTGTAAGACATTGAAAATCTCACGATTTTACCAATTCTGGTCTTCAAAGTTTCAGGATATAGTAAGTGATCTGATCATGTGATGGACACGCTATTGACGCGTTGAGTAGTTATTATGCTGTTTATTGAAAGGCTGGAATCGCCTTAGTATTCTCCGCTGAAGAATTTACTGTGCTTCTTTTCATTGTAAAGACTGTCACTGCTTTAATTTAATTCTATTACAGTCAAACATCAAACATTATATGAGGTCTCAAATTTATGGTAGTAGAACATCATAAGAATCGGCGTAAGGGAGTGTTGGTCCGAGGAAGTCAGCGCATATTGGAGCGCGTATTGGAATAGTTAGTTTGGAGATCCGCTGATAAGGAAGGAACACTCTGTTTGCACAGAGGAATTATAAAAATTCTCTTGTGGGTGACAGTAAAATCTCATTAATAGTTCAACTCAATAACGCGTTATAGAAGGTCAATTTTTTTTTCTCCTTGTCCGAGGGCATAGTGAAGACCGATGGGAGGCTAGCCAATAAAACAATGGCTTTGTAGAGGTGCCGATAAACTGTAAATTACCACATATTCCTGGATTCACAAGATTGAAGAGATTAGTCACTGTCGACATGGAGAGATATGCTGGTACTTTACCGATTCTTGGGACCAGTTTCGCATTTCCAAAACCTGAATGGCTTGTTTTTCTCAATGAAATGCGAGTGTTCACATTAAATCTAAGAGTATCGGTCTGTTGTGTCACTTAGACTCTTTGGTCAAATCTATTGGGTGATAAGTTTGGTAGCGGTTGGATCATAAAGCTTGGTTCCTCGCTCTTAGATCATAAATCTTAGCGTGAATATAATTTGTTTTGATGTTGTTAAAATCAGTGAATGTTTTCACATAGCTTCGCAGCATACCAATACTTCATTCATGATTGCTACTAGAGAAATCAGACATGTTTAAAGCCGAGGGCAGAGATTCGATAGCAGATGCTTAAAAAAAAAACGGTATTTGCATTTTTATATGCACAGTATTGGGAGATCCTCGGTAATGTAGTCCTCGCTTGCATCAATCTTGCACATATTTCTAGACACTCTATCTAACATGATATTTGTCTCATTTTCATCATAGGGCCATTAGACATCCACATTTATGAGAAAGGCCCATAACTAGAATATGAACACTTAGTAGCATAACTTCTATGATATCCCATCAAAACTCGTCCTCCAAGTTTCAACATTCATAGTTTGAGAAAGCAAATAGACATGAGTTTCAATGGGCATTACTTTTTTATATAATTGTAAACAAGCATTAGTTTCAATGTGTCTTTGGCACTATTTTTTTAATTTAATTGTTTCTAATATCATATAAGTGGAGATAAATAAGAGCCATGGTAATATTTTAATGATAATTTCGTAATAAATTAATTTTATTAGGGTTTAAACACTTGATTTAGATATGCAAGGAGGTTATCACTTTGAATTTCATTCATTTATCAAGTGGCTACTACTAGAATATACTAGCATCATTCCATTTACACCCTTAGATCAAAAATATTAAATAACAAAATGATTAAACTAAGTTAAAAAGCAAAATTAATAATTAAAATAAAATCTAGGTAAACTAAGCTCTTATAGTTAGCCCAATTTGTCTAGCTCTAATAGGTAAAGCACCTAGGTAATGATACCTTTGTCAATTCTCCAAAATGCCATTAAAAATATGCTCTACTAATAATTGATGCCATTAACGAGTGATAAATGTGGAATTACTGTGAATTTAAAAAAAAATAGATTTAAGATAATCCTATCATTTTTACTTATATAATGGAAAAAAAAAAATTGGTGTGGTTTTCATCGGCACAAACAACTCCATAACAACCCCGTGTTATCGTCATAACAACCCATGGACAAACTCGTGAATGGTAGTCAATGTCATTTCCGCATAAATTGAGCCATTTCTACTTGCAGGACCAACATCTCTATAGGCATAGCTATTCCCATCATAACCGACAGGAGCGTCAACCTCTCCTTTCTCTGTAGACCATCTCAATCTGGTATGCGCAGTTTTACCGAGGTAAACAACCTTGATCTCAAAATACCATGCCCTCAAATTAACATGCCCCCTCCACCACACCCATAGTAACTGTCCACCACACCCATAGTAACCCTCAGCATTCTATATCCTTTAGTGATCCCTGCAATTAGTCTATCCTTAGTCACCTCAATCTTTTTCGCCTTGTGGATCATCGAGAAACAAATCCTCATGTTTGGGTTGTCATCCTCATCATCAAGCGACCTACTCGCGGGAGTTATGAGAGTAGAATATTTTGCTGTGGGTTTGAATTTAACCCTGTTCATCTTACCCGCCTTCCTGGATGTTGATCAGGTCAGGGCATTAGTGTTTCTCCTTTTGGGCTTTTCAATAACAGTATCCCTACAGAATGCCCCCATTGGAGCTAGTAATTTCCTCTTTTGCGTCGCCCTGCGTGATGTTCAAATGCCCGTGACTGTGAGGCGTTATCCTTATGCCCACTTTCATTTCTCTGCTCCTCTTATCCTTTCATGACTTCATGTTCACTAGAGCCATGGTATTCCTCATTTGGGTATTCAAATTATTCCTCCTCCAACACCGACTTGGCAATTGGTCGTGTCTCCACATATTTCATCTTCACTCGGATTTTCTCTTTCCCCAGAAGTATCAGACTGAGGTGACCCGTGATGTATCTACAGAAGAGATTGGAAAATATCCTCTTGATCATGATCACGTGTCACCTTAGTCTGATACTTCTCAGAAAAGAGAGAATCAGAGTGAAGATGAAATTTGTGGATACAGGACCAATTGCAAAGTCGATTTTGGAGGAGAGGAAGAATATGAATACCCAAATGAGGAAGACCATGGCTCAAGTGAACATGAAGTCATGAAAAGAGAAGGGGGGGAAATAGAAGAAAGTGGGCATAAGGATAACACCTCAGAGTCACAGGCATTTGAACATGAGGCATAGCCACATAGAACATCAGGTAGGGCGGCGCAGAAGAGGAAATTACTTGCTCGGGTGGGGCCATTTTGTAGGGATTATGTTATTAAAAAGCCCAAAAGAAGGAACACTAATTCCCAGACCAGATCAGCATCCAAGAAGTCAGGTAAGAAGAACAGGGTTATTGTCAATCCCACAGCAAAAGATACTACTCTCATAACTCCCACCACGAGGTTGCTTGATGATGAGGATGACAACCCAAACATGAGGATTTGTCTATCAAAGATCCATAAGGAAGAAAAAATTGAGCTGAGTAAAGATAGAGTGATTGCAGGGAGTACTAAAAGATACAGAACGGTGAGGGCTACTAGGGGTGTGGTGTAAGGGGCATGGTATTTTGAGATCAAGGTTGTTTACCTCAGTAAAACTGGGCCAACCAAATTGGAATTATCTACAGAGAAAGGAGATGTTGACGCTCCCGTAGATTCTGATGGGAATAGCTATGAGTATAGAGATGTAGGTCACTGCACTAGGTCAAGTATTTCTTAACACATCTTCCCCGATCAGTACTAAATTCGACAAACTCTATATATAAAACTAATCCATATAAATATGAAAGCAATCATGAATAAGATCAAAACACATGGTTAAATATTTCACAATCCAAAAGTCAATAATAAATAAGAAAATGTTCATTAGGGCCATGTAAATATAGTTGTATATGATATTCATATGTTATCCATATTTTGTTATTTAATCATTTAACCCATGAAGAAAACAGAGATAACTTTTAGCAGCTAATGTAAGGAACCTTGATCAATAGATACGAGACTCCACCCATTTTTAGCCTACATCCATATTTACTATCAAATATATTCAAAGGCATAAGAGGGCCTTAGCACTTGGTAGATGTGAAGTTATGATGGATGTATGCTAGTTTGTTGGTAGATGCGGAGTTACTATGGATCTATGCTAGTTTAATTTCGGTCTTTAAATAGGTTACACTCCTCATGAATACCATGGGTCAATACCAATTATTATCATTACCATGGTTAAATACTACTATCTCGTACCATGAAGTTATTTGCTTTTTATATTTATTTTGATTTGACGCATTCAAATGCTTTCACCCTATTTAATTTAATTTTTATTTTCTTTTTATATGATTTGAGGGCTAATAATTTGGACAATGCATGACATTACAATGTCTTCCATATTGGGTTATGAACTCAACAACACTTGAATTTAGTCTACTTCAATTTCTGCCTTTAAATACATTACACTCCACATGAATACCATGGTTCAATAACAACTATTATCATTACCATGGCTCAATATCACTATCTCATGCCATGAAGTTATTTGTTTTTTATAATTTTTAATATTATTTTGACAGAGAAAAATTCTTTCACCCTATTTAATTTTTATTTTTTTATTTACTTTTTATGAAGTTTGACCTAGTCATAATGTGGACACTACATGATATCACAATGTCTTGCCTATTGGGCTCTCAACCCAACAACACATGAACCCAAGGGATTATGAACACAAAGGAATAATAAACCCAGTGGATTAATACTAAAACCCAAAGGGAATAATATTAACCCAAAGGGGCTAATATTATAAACCGAAGGGATTAATAAACCAAAGGAATTATTAATATTATCAAAATAAAGGATTAATACTAAAAACCCAATCGATTAAGAACATAAGAGAATAATATTAAACCAAAGGGTTTAATATTATAAACCCAAGGTATATAAACACTAAGTGGAGACAAATTTTTCCGTAATGTGAGATCTTACCACTATTGAACACAATTGACCATGGATGGTTATGGTTGACCATTATTGATATTACAATCCCAAGTTAATAATAAACCCAAGTGATTGATATTATGAACACAAGGGAAACATAAAACAGAGCTATACCCAACGGATTATAAACCCGAGGGAATAATATTAAACCAAATGGACTAATATTATAAACCCAAGGTATACAAACCCTAAGATAAATATTAAAAATAGTAAAATAAACATGGTTGAATCAATAATGCCTAATAATTAATATTTCAAAATCAAGGGAATAATAAACCAAAGGAATTATTAATATTATAAACCCAATGAACTAATAAACCCAACTATTTAAAGTTATGTACCCAATGAATTAGTTAATCCAAAGCATAAATATTAAAAACCCAAGGGATGAAGAAACACAATGGATCGATATTACAAACACAAGAGATTCATAAATCTCACCATGATTGATGCTATAGGCCCAAGTTAATAATAAAACCAAGCTATTCATACTAAAACCCCAAGGGATTATGAACCCAAGGGAATAATATTAAACCCACGAGACTAATATTATGAACATCACATTGGTAAACCCTAATATAAATATTAGAAACACTAAAATAAATATGGTTTATTTTCATGGTGAGACAATCCCTGTCAAAATGCAACATTCAACTATGGCTCACCATTGTTGGTTATGATTGAAAATGGTTGACCAAGAATTATATTATAAACCAAGTGAATAATAAACCCGAGGGATTGATATTATAAACCCAAATGAATAATAAACCAAATCGATTAATACTAGGACTGTGAGTGGATTATGAAACCAAGGGATTAATATTAAACCCAAGGGTCTAATATTTTAAACCCAGTGTATATAAACCCCAAGATAGATATTATAATTCTATGGTGGACCCTAGTTGACCATGGTTGGCTTAATAATAAACCATGGTTGACCGTGAAATAAGAAACCCAAGTTATTAATATTATAAAGCCAAGGGAATAATAAATCCAAGGGATTAATACTAAAACCCCGAGGGTTTATGAACCTAATGGAATAATATTAAACACAACACACTAATATTATAAACCCAACGTATATAAACCCTAAGTGGAGACAATTTCTTTTATAATGTGAGATGAGACCTTGATTGACCACACTTGACCATGCTTGGTTATGGTTAGCCATGTTTGCTATTATATACCCAAGTTAATAATAAACCCAAGAGGTTATCAACCCAAGGGAATAATATTGAACCGAGGGGACTAATATTAAAAACATGCCATTGTTAAACCTAAATCTAAATATTACAAACACTAAAATAACAATGGTTTATTTTTGTGGTGAGACAATCTTTGTCACAATGCAACATTGAACCATGGTGGACCATGGTTGGCTATGATTGATAATGGTTGACCACCATTTATATTATAATTTGAAGGGAATAATAAACATAAGGGATAGATATTATAAACCCAAAGGAATAATAAAACCAAGGTATTAGTAGTAAAACCCAAGGGATTATGAAACCACGGGAATAATAATAACCCAAGCAACTAATATTATAAACACAACATTTGTAAACCAAAATATAAATATTACAAACACTAAATTAAACATGGTTTATTTTCATGGTGAGACAATCTTTGTCACAATGCAACATTCAAACATATTTAATCATGATTGATATTATCAACCCAAGGGAATCAAGGGGTTATGAACCTAATGGAATAATATTAAACCCAAGGGGCTAATATTATAAATGCAAGGTATATAAACCCTAAGTGGAGACAATTTGTTTCTTAATGTGAAATGAAACCATGACTCACCACAGTTGACTATGGATGGTTATGGTTGACGATCATTAATATTATAAACCCGTGGTTAATTAAAAACCCAACATTTCTATACCCAAATATAAATATTACAAACACTAAAATAAATATGGTTTATTTTCATGGTGAGACAATCTTTGTCACAATGCGACATTGAACCATGGTTGATCATGGTTAGCTATGATGACAATGTTTGACCATCATTTGTATTTTAAACCTAAAGGAGCAATAAACCCAACGGATTAATATTATAAACCCAAATAAATAATAAAACCAAGGGATTAATACTAAAACCCTAATGGATTATTAACCCAAGGGACTAATTTTGTAAACACAACATTGGTAAACCAAAATATATATATTTCAAATATTAAGAAAATCATGGTTTATTGTCATGGTGAGAAAATCCTTGTCACAATGCTAAATTTGAACATGGTTGACCATGGTTGGGTATGATTGACAATGGTAGACCGTGATTGATATAATAAACCTAAGAGAATAATAAATCCAAGGGATTGATATTATAAAACCAAAGGAGTAATAAACCTGAGGGATTAACACTAAAACCCCAAGGGGAAATGAACCCAAGGGAATAATATTAAACCCAAGGGACTAATATTATAAACCCAACTTTGGTAAACCCAAATATAAGTATTACAAACGCTAAAATAAACATGGCTCATTTTAGTTGGGAGACAACATTCAACCATGGTTGACCATCATTGGATATGATTGACAATGGTTGACTATGATGTATATTATATGCCATAGGAATAATAAACCCAAGGGATTGATATCAAAAACTCGAAGGAATAATAAACCCAACAAACTGATACTAAAACCCGAATTGATTATGAACCCAAGGGAATAAAATTAAACCCAAGGGTCTATTATTATAAACACAAGGGATTAATAAACTAAAGGGATTATTGATATTATAAAACAAAGGGATTAATACTAAAAGCCCAACGGATTCTCAAGCTAAGGGAATAATATTTAACCCAATGATCTAATATTATAAACCAAAATTATATAAACCCTAAATGGAGGATTTTTTTTCCATAATGTGAGATGGGACCATGATTGACCATAATTGACAATGATTGGTTATGGATTACCATGATTCATATTATAAGCCTAAATTAATAATAAACATAAGAGATTGATATTATGAATACAAGGGAAACATAAACACAAGGGATTAATACTAAAACCCAAGGGATTGTGAACCCAAGGGAGTAATATAAAAAACCCAACATTGGTAAACCAAAATATAAATATTACAAACATTAAAATAAACATGGTTTATTTTCATGGTCACACAATCATTGTGACAATGCGACATTCAACCATGGTTGATCATGGTTGGCTATGATTGACAATGGTTTACCACCATTGTTATTATAAACCTAAGGGAATAATAAACCCATGGGATTGGTATTATAAACCCAAAAGAATAATAAACCTATGGAATTAATACTAAGACCCCAAGGGATTATGAACCCAATCGAATAATATGAATGCAAAGGGCCTAATATTATAAAAACAACATTGGTATATCCAAATATAAATAGTACAGACACTAAAATAAACATGGTTTATTTTCATGGTGAGACAATCCTTGTCACAATGCGACATTCAACCATGGTTAACCATAGTTAGATATGGTTGAAAATGGTTGACCATGATTGATATTATAAACCTAACAGAATAATAAACGCAAGGGATTGATACTGTAAACCGAGACGAATAATGAACCCAAGGAATTAATATTAAAAACCCAAGGAATTATGAACCCAATGGAATAATATTAAACCTAAGGGACTAATATTAAAAAAAAACATTTGTAAATGCAACTATAAATATTACAAACACTAAAATAGACATGGTTTATTCTCATGGTGAGACAATCCTTTTGACAAAGAGAGATTCAACCATGGTTGACGATCATTTCCTATTATTGAAAATGGTTGACCATGATTGATATTATAAACATAAGGGAATAATAAACCCAATGGGTTGATATGAGAAACCCAAAGGAATAATAAGCCCAAGGGATTAATACCAAAACCCCATGGGATTATGAACCTAATGGAATAATATTAAACCCAAGAGGCTAATATTATAAATGCAATGTATATAAAACCTAAGATAAATATTATAAACACTAAAATAAACATGATTGACGATCATTGATTTTCATATTGAGAGAATCCTTATCACAATTCCATCTTGGACCGTGGTTGACATCATAGTGAACCATGGTTGACTCGAGAATAATAAACCCAAGTGATTGAGGTTATAAATATAAATGAAAAATAAATCCAAGGGATTAATAGTAAAACCACAAGGGATTATCAACTTAAGGGAATAATATTAAACAAAGGGGACTAGTATTACAACGCAAGGTATACAAACTCCAAGATAAATACTAAAAATACTAAAATATAGTTGGTGGAATTAATAAACCCTAAGAATTAATATTTGAAACTCAAGGGATTAATAAACCAAAGAGATTGTTAATATTATAAACCCAAGAAACTAATAAACCCATCCGTTTAATATTAAAACCCCAATGAATTAGTGAATCCAAGGGATAAATATGGTTGGTGATCTAGTGGCGGTGAACGAACAACTAGGGTTTCTAGGGTTCTCTAGGTGTTAAATTGCATGGAAGGGCATAAAGGAGAGAGTTCCACTCCCTCCTACAAGTAGGTTTTGGCGAGCCAGTGTAAGAAACCAATAGAAAATGATAGAGGCCCTTCAAAAGAACGGAAAGGGAACATTGAAGAGGAGCAAGATTGTACCAAATAAAGGGAGAATAATAACACAAAATAAAATGAGGAAGAATACAAGGAAGAGATAAAGAAAGCTCAAGAGGGACCATGAACACCCAGAGTTGAGGTCACACTGAGAGTAGTTTTAAATGATCCTCCTCTGCACGCGCAGAGGGACCACATGCAGACATATACAATCATATGTAAATTCATGGGATTATGGCCCACTAAAAAAGCTTTACAGACATGGATTAAATACCACTCGAAACCAAAAGGAAGCATATACCTACATCTTAGGTCAGATGGATTCTTCACTATGGCGTTTACAAATATTAAAGATAAAGATAGAGTGTTTGAAGGAGGGCCTTACTTCTATACAGCAGCACGCCTCTATATGCAACCATGGATCATGAATTTTGTCCGAGAGTGTGGGACTTTTACTTCGACCCCTATTTGGGTAAGGCTCTATTTTATACCTCTTGATTGCTCGTAAATGAAATCGTTATCTACCATATGAAATAAATTAGGGAATTTTGTCAAAGCTTCTCACGCAATCAAAAGGGGAAAATACGCTTCATTTTCAAGAATATGTGTGGAGATGGATCTCTCTGGAGCTCTACTAGATGAGGCAATCTTGGAAGTTTTTGATGAAGAATGGCTGCAAAGAGTAGATTATGAACATATTCCATTTAGATACCGAAAATTCCATGAGCATGGGCACCTATTCAGAGGCTTCCATCTGAGTAAAATAGAGAACAAGAGTAAAGCTAACACAATGAAAGATATGAAAGCTTGCACAAAGTGGTACATAGAGGAAGAGGGGGAGAAAGGGCGCCAAAGAAACTTCAAATAGAAGGAAAACATGCGAGTAAAAATAGGTTCCAAGTACTTGAAGAAGAAGAAGAGAGAACAAAAGTAGATTAGGCAATGGAAGGAAGTCCATTCGAGAAGGGGAAAGAAGAAGACCGTGAACAAATACAGGATATCAATAAACAAAAGAGACTATGATGAGCGATGTAGAATTGGAGTTGGACCAGGAAATGACCCAGAGTGAGAGGGAAATGGAGGACCATGAACTAGAGGAGATTCTTGATAGAGAACACTTAGATCTAAAAGAGTTCTTGAAAGAGTGAACCATGGGAGGGGTAGAATCCTTACCTCAAGAAGATTTCAATAGAGTACATCAGTTGTTCATATCAAAAACTCAGGCTAAAGGGCTGGAAAGGTAAAGAAACAATGATTTTTCTCTCTAAAAATCGTCTTTTCCATCGTAGTCCTCGGAGAGATCTTTCCAATGGGCTATCATGCATGTTAAACAAAGATAATACAACCAATTCGCGACCCCGGGAAATTGATTTACCAACTTACCCAAAAACGGGGCCCACAATTTGGTGTTTCATCTTCTAGGGTTAGGTTTTGGAATGTGAAGGGTTTTCTGTTGTTTCTCAACAATAAATATGCCTTCGAGCCTCATTGTAACGTAGTTCAGAGGCATGTAGCCACACATCTCTTCTCAGAGATAAGCTACCATTGCCTTAGCTATTTTATTTCCATTTCTCGTTGTAGGTACATTTGAGTATTTTCCATTAATGAGATGAAGTATTATTTGAGCTGCATCTTTGTGTATATGGTTATCTATGTAATGTGTTGCATTCATGTTTAAGTCTCGATCAACAAAGGAGATGTTGGGCACTTGGGCTAGGCCCTAATCCAAGAGGTGTAGCCCCTTAGAGAAGATCAGTGCTGGTTCAAAGCTACATTCATCTTCATTGATAAAAAAATAATAGTTACATCACAAAATTGTCTCCAAAAGGAGCTCGAAAATGAGTTGAGTACAATAGTGCACAAAAGTGTGAAAGTAGACTATGAAATGGCTAACATATAATTAAAAAAACTGAGGCCCTAAGCCTTATTATTTATAAAAATAGGGACTTCCAATAGTCCTCCTAAAGTCAAGGAACTCGACTTCTTAGAACTAAAGATAAACAACATTCCTACTTGACTTGGTCGAATGCCCCTCAGAATCATCAATGTGGCCTTTTGTGCTCCGATTTTATGATGGAGAATTTGAGGTAAGGCCTCATAAATGAAGGAGAAACCCTCTTACAAATCCTCTCCCTTGTTCTTCCTTGAATTTAGGTGCCAAATGCTCATTAAACCTTTGATTTTGTCTCAAAATTGACCAAAAATCTGCATAAAGCACACATTAGACTTTTTGGCATAATGACTAACCGAGTTCACTCTATTAGCCTAAATATAATAAAAAACATGCAATAAAATAATGAGAATGGTGGATTAAGTCGAATTAAAAGGAAAAATGAGCCTACATAATTCCCCATTTCTCGTGATCATGACGCTCCTCCATGATAGCTTTGGCCAAGTCTATCCATGATGGTTGTGAGAAGGGGCAACCTCGTGTCAAAAAGAAAATGCTTGATTATATATTTATTATAGGATTTTTTCCTTATTGAGGTTTAGATCAACAATAATAATATAATTGTCTTCACCAATTACACTTCTTTGTATTAACCAATTACACTTCATCTACTTGCTACTCTAACATGATTTGGAACTTCTAACAATTTTCAGGCTACATGTACCTTTCCTAGCACAATATCTTACTCTTATAAAAATCATTTTCCATACAATATTGTCATGCGGAAAGAGTTATTTTTTCGGACAAACCTAACCTTCCTAGGAGTCTAAGACTCTCTAGTGACAAACAAGACAAACAAGAGAAATCCTTCTCTAAACATACATTATTCTATGAGAAACCAAGTGTTGTTTGATCCTACCTCAAATCCAACGCTTGTTGTAGCAGTCCAGCCTTGCTGATCCAGATGAGCTCCTCCTTCACTTAAGACCTGCATACACTAACAAAGCAAATGATTACATAACACCTAAATATTTCATAAAACAAAGCATATTCATCACATAGACCAAGGAGTACATGAAATAATTCATTAACAACAAATCATTGAGAAGAATGGACTTATTTGTATTAAGGAAACAAAAAAGGAACCATTACAACCTGAGCCTTGGTGTTGTGCAAGATCCTCCCAGGGTCCAACAAGAGATTTCCTCTACTTTGACAAGCTCACCCACTCCCAATATGGCAACAAGGAAGGATAGTGATCTCTCCTCACAAGTCAACAATGGAAGTCCTAATTCCAGCAGCATTTACCCTTTAGAATGTTCAGCTTTCCACCTCCCCTCCTCTGGCCCAATGCCTGTATTTATAGTATTCTAGAGGAAGTTATTCAGTTCCAACATCAATGGGATACTCCCTCTTTTGGATGGGGTAGCTCCTCTCTTGATGGGATAAGTTCCTCTATCACAGGGATGCATGAACCATCTGGAGGCGCTCAATACACGTCAAACACTCTTCTAGAAGGCTCTAGAAGTGACCACAAGTAACTTTTTAAAGATGAAACTCGTGCCTTTTGGCCTTTCCAGGGGTACGCACCCATCCTTTGGTTTACAGAGTGTACAAGTACGCAGGTACAGTGTGTTTGGGATGCGTACACGCAGGCAAGGTAGAGAGAACCTGCGTACCCAGAGATAAACATGTTTTTAAGTGACTTTCTC
>APFE031588424.1:0-35708 GCA_000404065.3 Pinus taeda
AGTCATTTCATGGTAATGTTAAAAATTTAAGTAAAAGGATGAAAATGAAAAATAAAGGAGAATATCACTTTTACTTTAAGAATTTAACATTACCATGAACTCCATATGCCTCAAACTTCCTGATGAATTGCATATCAACACTAGGGCAAAAATTCACTTTTACAACTTTAGACACGCATCTAGAAGCAACTAGAAGTCACTAACATACCTTAAAAATAAATAAAAAAAAAACAAATTAAAAAAACACAAGTTAATGAGGAAACGTGGGTCATACGGCCGTGAAACGCGTTTCCGACCGTACTGGCCACGTTTCCATTTCGGGAAACGTGGCAGTACGGTCGGAAACGCGTTTGACGGTCGTATCAAACGCGTTTCTGCGTTTCGTACCAGTTTCCGTACGGAAACGGACCTATGTACCACGTTTCTTGCAACATAGGATATCCCTTTTCTGCAGTCTGATCCAACTTCTTCCTCTTTTATTTGGGCATGCGACAATATGCTAAACTCCCAAATATTCTGAAATGACTGACTTCAGGTGTCTTCCCAGTGAAGATTTTCTCTGGAGTAATTTTGCACAATGCCCGATGAGGAGTCCTGTTTTCAACGTAGACAACTGTGTTGCATGCTTTCGCCCACAGGAATTTTGGCATATCTTGATCATACAGCATGGCCCTAGTCGCTTCTACAATAGTCCTGTTTTTCCTTTCTGCCACCCCATTCTGCTCCGGATTGTAGGGAGCTGTCCACTCTCTTTTGATGCCCTCCTTAGCGCAATAATCAAGTCCTTATCGACATACTCTCCACCACTATCTCAGCACAAAATTTTTATTTTCTTCCCAGTTAGATTCTTCACCAGAGCCTTGAACTCCTTGAATCAACAAAAAACCTCATCCTTGGTTTTCAAAAAATAAATCCAAGTTTTCCTCGAGTGGTCATTAATGAAGGTAAGGAAATACTCGGCACCACTGAGAGCTTTGACGGACATAGGTCCGCAAATATCTGAGTGTATCAATCGTAGTACACTCTTGGCCCTGTGTTTGCTCCTAGGAAATGCCGCCTTGGCATACTTTCCTAGAGTGCATCTACTACATACATCATCTCGTTCCGGACTCAGATCCGAAACTCCTATTATAGTGCTCCTGAGAATTCTCTAAGCTCCATGGTGCAAGTGACCCATCCTTCTATGCCATAGTTCGTTCAAGTCCTTGTCCTCATGACTACCTATTAGTGCCATTGGTGATTCTAGTTGTAATCTATACAACCGATTACTTTTGATCTTGATCTGCACTTTCTTTTTCCAGCTCGGGTGTTTAACGTATACCTTTTCCTTGCTGAAGTAGACGTCATAGCCCTTGCTTTGTAGTTGTGACACGGAAAGTAAGTTAATCTCCAATCCTGGTACATGTAGCACATTTGTGGCATGAAACCGCTCTCCCGATTCTGTTTGAAAAACTATGGTACCTTTTCCTATTGGAGTACACTTTGCCTTGTTCCTCATGGTGATCTAAAATTTCATCTTCTCTTCTCGATATTCTAAGAAACACTCCCTGATTCCCGTCATATGCCATGAGGCTCCACTGTCTATATATCATACTTCTGATGATGCAACACTAGTCATGCAAGCCACTTCTTCTTCCATCATGGAAGCCAACATAGAAAAATCGAAATCTCCTTCTCTTGTGCAATCTTCTGAAAATTTGCATGAGTCCCCTGACGTGGATACCTCTGTATTGTGGTCTCAACCCATAACTGATTTTCCCTTTTTGTCTCTGATTACTTGCTCTGATACCATGTGAAAATTCTATCATTGTAGCAACTGATTTACTTTTCCTACTTATTTCACCATAAGTTATTCATGAAATTACTTCAACAAACATTAAAATAAATACTGCTGTAGATATCACACCGTAATATAGAAACAAATATATGCACAAGAATCAACACATTGACATAGTTATTTTGGACTAATGTCCCTGGAAAAACCCAACGTGGGAAAATCGGTGTAGCAAAGGAAGATTTTATTATTCAACAATTTTCTAGTACAACAGGGTGCCGAACTAGCTTACCCACAGATAGACAAATTTTCCAGCACTTCTTTTGAACTTAGCGTCAGCCCTACTGACCTCTGCGTGACCTAAAACCCTCTGCGTCATCCTGTTGAGACTCTGCGCAACCTCTTTGGCCTTCTGCATCACTCCTGTAGCCTCTGCGTGGATGACGCAGATCCTGCTAGCTCTGCGCAGTCTCTGCTGCCTCTGCGTGGATGACGCAGACCCTGCTAGCTCTGCGTAGTCTCTGCTGCCTCTGCGTGGCTCCCTCTGGCCCTGTGTCTGCCTTTTCTGCCTCTGTGCTGATCTCTCGTCTCTCTGTTCCGTACTTGCTGCCTTCTGACTGCTCTCCAGACCACTGGTTCAATTTCTCAGCTAACCCCGCTCCAAAAATTGAACTGACTGGTTTTCCTCAGTGTGTTCTCCAAGTGACCCTCAAGCCTCCTTTTATACTTTTCTCGTTGACAAATCAATGATCAAGATGAAGTCCCTAATCAACGGCTAAGATTAGATCTGGCTTGATCCATGACTTTTGGACCATTCTAACACAATTTTATATTAATACACATTAATTTTTATTTTTATTTTTATTTTTCTAAGTTTAGACTTAGGGACTCCATTAATTATTTTAATATCTCCCAAACTGTTTAGAATCTACCCAAACCCTTTCTGGGTATTGGAGATCTCATGTGCCTTGGCCTCTCCACCAATTTTCATGGCTAGAGCACATCCGATACTACCCCAAATCAACACAAAATCATCAACCAACAATTTATCATGTCATTGTAAAACCCATTTTGCAAATTTATAATGTAAATGATGCTAGTATAACTATTTAATTATGTAACAACCTAGGTAAGCCTATGATTTTGGCGACAAATTTCATTCTAGGAGGTTTTTTGTCTCGTTGATTATGTGTGTTTCTAAACACAGATGATTGACAAAGTTTTTCCCTCTGGCCTCAACCCCAAAGCTAGGGTGGAATTTATCGTCGAAGTCTTAGGTGAGTCCTAGTGTTTTAGTTGAGTCTATTGTAAAAGTGATTTGAGAATAATTTAAGCTAATTGGATAAATTATTTTATTACAAATCACTTGGTCTACTAGATCATATTGTATCACAGAATTGGGTTAAATATTATGAGGGTCTATAATGAACAAGTATTCCCCCTTTGAGGGTTGAATTTGGAAAATCTTATGTAAAAAATATTTTTAGTGCATAGTCCCTCATACTTAGACACCATGGCTAAAAAATTTGAGGGTGGAAAAATAATTTATCCCCTCATGAGTCAATTAATTATATTTTTTGGCAAAAATAAAATTAAATCCTAAGCCAGAAAATCAATTAATTTAGAGTCAAAATTAAAATGTTAAAGAAATTAATTTCTCTGAGTGAAAAAATTCGTGGGTGTAAAAGAAGTTAATTTTTGGAGGTCTCCCATGAAGGAAATATTGAAAATTTCTTGAAAGTTTGGACCCTTGGACCTTGGTAGTTAAGTCAAAGTCAAATTTTTGACGAAATTGGTTCAAAATAATTATTTTTGAACTAATAGAAAATTGTTTAATGAGAAAATCGAAAATTTCTCAAAAATAAGTATTTTTGATAACAAAGAATAAAAGTTGATTAAAGATTTATCAACGGTCGAGATTATTCTGATGGGGATCAAGCCAACTAGCCGTTATTTTCCACTTGGAGGAATTCTCTATAAATAGAAGGCATTTGGCTTCTATTTTTCATCTTGATCTTTCGCTGATGTAAAACGTTGTAAAGCTGGTGTGAAGCCATTGTTCTGCTGGGAATGTTTGAATTTAATGATAAATGACTTTGGGGTACAGTTCATGGTGTCTTTGTCTCATTAATCTGTGGTATGTGCTAGGTATGCGCTTAAAATTTTATAAGTTTGTTTATTCATTAGATGGGGATAAGAATATTCTATTGGTAGATTTTCGGTCTATCTTAGGTGATCTGATTTGCCATAAGTCTAACAAGTTTTCTTGAAGAAAATATATAGACTTTGTAGGTTCCCTGACCTGTGGGCTCCAAGTTCACACACTGTGGGCACAGGGTGACCTTATTTGGATTCCGGGAAATTTGTGTATTTTTCTTACTTCTCTAACACTGTGGTTAATATCTATCTTTCAAAATACATCAAGCTCGTCATTGTTACAAAAAATATTCTTTAAAAAATCTTTCAAGCATTGTATATTTGTAAATTATTTTTGTAAGATAATTTTATTTTGTAAATTATTTTTCTAACCCTTGTATTTTAATACTAACCCGTTATTAATTTTGTAAATATTTATCTGGGGTTTTGGGGTTTATTTGATTTTTTTATATATTGGGTATTTGGGTTTGTTTAAGGATCGAGGAAGAAATTAGCATTGGAGACCTCAAAAACCCTAGACGTCTAGGGTTTTCAGGCTATTTTTGCAGGTGGATTGTTTAGGCCTATTCTGGCTTCTCAAAGGTTCGATCTACTCAACTTTGTGGCTTTTCTCCTCAAGCAAAAGTCTTCTAAGAGAGCCGCAGCCCCTAGAAGGAATATTTGAAGGCTAAAGGTTTGATTGCAGGCCATGTTTAAGTAGCCACAGGGGTTATTGGTCATACTTTGCTTGATTGCAGCCCCAGATAGGCCTAATCTCCATAACCACAGCCCTAGAAGGCTTATAAGTGTGTTGTATTTGGTTCAGAGATTAATTTTCGTTGTTTGCAGACCCAATTTCAAATTTTTGCAAGAGTTTGACACATAAAAATATTGCAAATAATTTTCTATAGTCGTTCCATTATTTTCACATCAAAGTCTGACCTTGAAAGACTGTTGCAGGCTTATAAACAAATATTTTGAGGGACAAGGTCTGAATATAAGGTGGCTGATAGCATATTCAGGCCCAATAGGGTTTGTGATTTGTTGCGTCTGATTTTACAACTAACCCATAAAGTCTTGCAGGCCTGCATTCATCAATTGAGAAGGTTTTACCTCTGGTTTAGGATTTATAAATTGCTACCTCTGATCTGGTTGTTGGAAGATTGTTTAAAGGCACATACAGGTCACTTCACTTAGCCGTTGGCCTTGGAGGGCTGATAGAACTCACTGCACTTGATTCCAAGCTAATATATTTTGTTGCAGGTCTAATCAAAGCATTCAATAGAGGTTTGAAATTTGTTAATTTTAGGTATGTTCTATGCTTGAGCAATTTATTTAAATTTTCACTGTTAGCAATCACATCAGCATTACGATAAACTGCAGATAGAACATAAATACAAAACGCAGAAGACAAGCCAAGACAAGAGGACACAAGATATGGCGCGAGCCAGGGACAAACCCCACAATGTGTGGGGAAACCCTTTGATCAAATCTTCTTTTATCTTCAAAGTTCAGCAGAGAAGAGAGAAGAGAGAGTACATTTACAACAGCAGTCAATACTTTGACTTATCTAGATCTAGCATAGATCATTTCGTATCATGATGAGATCAGTTGAAGACATTCTGCTTCAACTGATTCTCATCGTTCTGCATCTTGTCCATTTGCTGCACCTTACTGTGTAGCACCATCATGCTGCCCATGCTCATCATGCTGCTCATGCTCTCATACATCACTGTGCTGCCCATGATCTTCATCATGTTGCCCATACATCATGCTGCTCATGATTACCGTGTTGTACCATCACAGTGCTGGACCTTGATGACTGAGCTGCTCTCATCATCATGCTGCCCATTATGCTGCATCTTAATCGCTACTGTAATACCATAATCTTCATCACGGCTGCAACATATTCCTGCTACAACATAGAGGCCTTTACCGAGGTATCACTAGGATCACTTGTTGCACTGAGTTCCTCTGAGACTATGAGATCACATCTATGTATGATCATTACAGTCATGATCAAGACTACGATCATAATCACTCTTCTGAGACTGCCTCATGCTGTGATGATATAGTCTCCTTCTATGTGTCAGAGGATCTCTTCATCAAACCCTTGTTTCATAATCAGGTCATGGCAAGACTGTAATATATATGAATGGAAGAGACAGCATATAACATTATCTTCATCGAGTTGATAGAGTAGATCTATCATTGTTGTCCAATGACTAGTCTGCTACAGGAGTGCCATTTGATGTCAAGACTAATCCTTGTTATGCCGAGATTGTCCAGACTTCACGCTACCTTATCCAATATTCTCTCTGCTATATTAACCGTGTTAAGATTATGCCGAGAATATACCTTTATCTGAGATCTTTGTTGTGTCCTCATTTATGCTGAGACTACAGAGATGCGTGGGCTTTATCATGACATATGAGATCTGGTCTGTCCGCATGAACAGGTCTCCTTTGACTGCATGAACAGATCTTCCTTTGCTGCGTGAACCTGTCTCCTTCCTGCTGCGTGAACAGGTCTCTATTGATCTGCGTTTAGGCTTCTACAGGCAGCGTATTAAAAGCTCCTTCATGACAGCATATAAGGGCCTTTTGGACAGCGTATTAGTTCACTGTATAAGGGCTTCTAGCACAGCGTATTAGGGCCTCCATATATGGCCTTCACCATGAACAGCGTATAAGCTTATGACTGTATTGGATTTAGGGCATCATCAAACTAAGTCAACGAATTTCTTTTTGTGACTCTCCTTCTCCAAAAACCCAAGACGTGGAGAGGAGATCACATCAAGAATGTGTGTTGAAATGAATTCAAGTCCTCTATATTTATACTAAAACATATATGATGAATAGTCACGTCGGTTGGGCTTCTAGAGCCTACATAAGCGCTGGTTGGCTTGATAATAATTATATAAACAAAATAAATTCATATCTTCATAAATACTTATCGGAATCGGATGATCTTTGGATCGATCCTACACCTCTCGACGAGAGGGATCCAATAAAAATATCAGCTGACATAAATAAGCTGACCCACATGGAGTTTGGCCCTAGTTGCCAATTTAACAAAATTGTTTCCCATTGAAAATTGCAGTTACAGGCTTGTGCTACTTTGAAATGCTCAATTGTATTGAAATTTCAAAACTAACATTTGTTTTCAGGAGTTGTGTCATATTCAGATCTGATCCCTTAGAAAGTTCATTGAGGTTTTGATCACCTCTGCATATCATTTTAGACAAACAGACTTGTGTTTGAAGATATAGCGTTGCCTTGTGGGAGAGCTACAACACCTGTCTTTGCTTTGGTACATCAGTCATCCTTCTCCTTTCTCACCTTATCACTGACTTTTCCTTTGCCTAAGACCTAAACATAAACTTAACACCTAATCTAAGGCTAAACGAAAAGCACTCTAATCTTGTGTTTGGCTATTATTGCATACATATTTGGGTGACTAAATATCGTTTTTAGTGGTTTGATTTCTTTACTACAGAGGTCTGATATTCTTTTGCAGGAATCTGATATATTTGTCACGGTGGTGTCTACTTCTAGAGAGCAGTCAAAATAAGCCTGGCAAATCATAAAAATTTCATGCCTTGACTTAAAAGCTTCAGTGTGAAAATTCGAAAACCCGAATCCTATTGCAGCGATTGGAAATAATTCTCCTAATTGTTAAATTATTTGTTAACAATTTATTTACTGTTTTCTACAACAAATACTGAATCAATCATACTGCAACCTACACAAATAAACTGCAGAAGAAATAAATGCTGGAAGAAATGCTAGCACAGCCACATAAATTTACATAGTTATTTTTGGACCAATGTCCCTGGAAAAACCCAACTTGGGAAAACCAGTGCAGCAATGAGAGTTTTATTTTATTATGCAACAGTGAAATTTGAGTACATCTATGGATGCCCAACTGACAATCCAAACAACAAGAAAATCTGAGCAAAATACTGAAGGGAATTACCCTTTTCCCACAGGGAATTTCTGGCTTGATTTTCCCTATTGAAACTCGGCCTCCTGGAGCACTGCATCGGCCTCTGCGCTGCTCTGCGTAGCTGGCTGGACAACTTGCTCTGAACTCAGCTCAGATAAAGTTGTTCTGCCCAATGTTGCATGACGTGGGGACATTTTTTGGAAGCGGGGACACAAAAGCGTCATTTTCCAAAAATTTAGGAAGCGAAGTGTCTCGAAAGCCTCTACTATATATATATATATATATTTATATTTTTTTGCATTTATATTCAAAACAAACATCCCAAATTAGTTGTAGAGGACATGAAAACATGCATATTTTTACATAAATCAAGATAGATATGGCATCCATTGTACATCAATGATTAATTATTCCAACATCAACCATCTACAATCTAGATTCCCCTTCTCTTGTCTAACCTTTGCCTCTACTTCAATTCTATAGGGATTTTAGTCAACATTGCCTAATTTTGATCAAACAACTTAATCCAAGCCTTATAATATGGTAGAGAAAGCTTAACGTTCCTGATCAATGATTTTGACTTGATTGAAAGGTACATAATTACTAAGGCCGTGACAAAGGAGTTCAACAATCAATAACACCAACACTGGGCTACATATAGGGTTTGTTTTTCTTGATTAAATGCCAATCACATGCCCTCATACATGATATAATTCAATGAAATGCTAAAATCCCATTGATCCTGAAAATTGTTAAGTTTGCTAATTTTTTTTTTTTGCTAAGCATGATTAATCTATTAATAAGGAAAAAAGCTATTTACAGAGAAGGTGCTGGCTGTAAGAGAGGACAACCATTCTCAGCTTGCCGAGTCACTGGTTCTGAGACTGCCCCAACAGAGGGGAAACCAGTCTGAAGGAGTCAAAAATACAAAAAGAAGCATTATCCTTAGATTTCTAAACAAAGCAAACAAGACAACAAAAACCGGCCTTTCATCCAACTGGATGTGCCTACATGGACAAAAATAGAAGTGGAACTTGATCCTAAAAGAACTGCCACCTGGCATTGGGCACAATGAGCTCCGTGGCCGGTTCCTCCACTATCGGGCAGCCCCAGTTTTCACAGTTGTCCATCGGATTTGGCTCACCATCACCATCCTTCCGCCGCGTGTCCTCCTCGTTCTGCGTATTCATCTCCCTGCCTGGCGAGGCCTGCTGAGGCTTTGAATCCTCACTCCCATTCCGCATTGCCTCCTTCCCCTTCCGCTTGTGCTTCCCTTCGTGCTCAGTTTCCATGGCAGTGCCTATGTTTTGATGGGCGCCTTGTTGACTAGGCTTCGCCCGAAATGTGGCACTTCCAGAGCAGAGCCCCTGGTTGCTCTGAGCCGCCTCCTCTGTGAACAGGATGGAAATGGTGGCCGTAATGACAGGCTGGTTAAGCGTGCTCCGGAAGTGGAAGAGCGTAGTGTTGGGGGAGGGATTTCTTGGCAGGGGGAAAGGAGCAGAGCGAAGACCCGCACGACCCCGCCCACTCCTCGTATTGGGGTAGTGAGGATTGTCAGCTGAGGAGGAGGGAGAGCTCGAGGAGCTTCGCCTCCTGGTCTGCTGACGAGAGCTTCCCCCTCTCGAGCCTCCCCTTTTGCTAATAAGCCGCTGCCTCACCATGACGGAGAGGAGAATAGAGTGAGCGCACAGAAACGAATAGAAAAGAGCTTGAGCTGTCGGAGGGCGCGTCTCAGCAACACTGCGGGGCTCGAGCATTTCCCATAACCCTCCTCCTCCCGCCCTGCTATGCTTATGGAGCCTCTTGTCATTGCCATATCTGTCCCGGAATTTAACATAATCCGCCACGTCTCGGCTTTCCTTCGCCATAACTGCTGCATTCAATGCCGCTGAAGGCCGACTAGCCCCGAAGCATGCGGAGGCGATGGTCCTTTCCTCTGCGTGCCTGTACCTACCTGCTTCCCGTTGCGCAAGGCCATGTGATGGCCCCTTCAACTGTATTGAATCCATCATATCTCTGTCCATGTGGTGTGGAGCTGGCAGGTGTCGATTGACACTGCTCCACCCCTGTCCCATCCGCCTATGTCCTCGGTAAATCACCCGCATCCGGGGTAAGTTTGCTAAATTTTGAATGGGATATGAAATTCTATTTTCTCCATATGAAGTCTGATGAAGTTGGAACTACTCTCAAACATCCTGAGTCATTTCATGGTAATGTTAAAAATTTAAGTAGAAGGATGGAAATGAAAGATAAAGGAAAATGTCACTTTTACTTTAAGAATTTAACATTACCATTAGGGAGCATCTAGGAAGCGTTTAAGGAGCATCAAGGGGCACCTTGGGAGTATTCAGAAAGTGTAGTTCCTCATAGAATAGTTCGAAATTTGCAAAAAAAAAAAAAAAAAAAAAAAAAAAACCCTTGCAGAACCATCTACCTTCTCTTGGATCCGCTCGGGATCCGTGGTGGATACATGCCCAAACCTCCACAGATTGCGCCCGATCCTTTCCGGATTCGCGGACCAGGCAATAGGAATCGCGGATTGGGCAGTAGGAGCCACGGATCGAGCCCCCACGAATCCAATTTTGCAAGAATCACGAAAAAAAGGAGGAACAACGGATCCGATTTTCCGATCCGCGGTTCTGCCAAAGGATCGGTGGCGGATCCGTATGAGACGCGGATCTGCCTTTGGATCCTTTGAGGGAAGACGGTTCCTGCAACATTGGTTCTGCCTCTGGGAGCTGAGAAAATTGTCTCTGGCTCTATGGGACTCCTTCCTAGCCTCTGGAATTGAGAACGAATTTTTCTCCTCACCAAATCGATCTACTTCACTGAAGCGCTGTGTAGTCCCTTAGCGTTGCCTCTTTGGGATAATTCGACTCACTTGCTGTTGCCTCCCCGGATCTGGAAAATCTTTCCTCTGGCTCACTGCCCCTGCCCCTCAATCACTGCTTTGATCTCACTGGCTCTCTCTTCGACAACTGACTGCTGCTACTCTGGAAATTGATCTGCTCATGAAATCGAACTGCTAAAGTGATTTCTCCAAGCCCCATGGACTTCTACTTATAATCCTCTATTGAGACTTCAACGACGAAGATTAGATCTTAATCGATGGCTAGGATTAACTTGAAGTCGATCCATGTGAGTTTCTAGAACATTCACACCTTGACTTAATTATTTCTGATTAATTAGTCATATTCCCTAAGTTTAAACTTAGGAAATATTTAAAAACTGACTAATAATCTATTTAAGTCATTTTTAGGAGGAATTTCTAGAAATGATTTCTGGGTTTTGGAGATCTCACACATTCTAACCTCTCCACTAAATTTCAAGGCTAGAACACATCCGATGCTACAAAAGCTAACACTCCTTCATAGTGAGGAATGTGCTCTAGTGCTCTACTGTACATCTTATGACAACACTCTGTCTCTGCATCATCTCTTGTCACGCTGCTGCTGCTTACCAACCATTGTGCAACTTTGATATGTGCTGCTGCTGACCCTACTGAACTATTGCCAACACTGCATCTGCACTGCAATTCCCTCTCCATTTGTTGTTGTTGCAACTGCAACATCTACAACTGAAAAGCATCCTAAATATTGAATCAACTATGATCAGTATGATGCATCTGTCTCCTGAGTCTTTACTACTAGCTCCTGCTCTGTCTGCTGAAGACTCTGCACTGCTGCGAACTCTGCACTGTGCCAACTGCACTGCTGCGAACTCTGCACTGTGCCAACTGCACTGCTGCCAACTATGCACTGTACTCCCCAACACTTGACTGCTGCTAGTTTGCAACCATCACTCGGCCTTTGACTACATCTACTGCCACTGGTCCATCCTACTACTGAACACTGTGGGCCCACGTAATGATCCAAGAGGACTCCTCAAGTGTCCTGCCCATCTGTAGCGCTCTGGGGTTACAAAACCAAATCTCCCCACCTCACTCCTGGAAGTATGTCAACAAACATGGTGAAGTCTTCCTCCAACCTGGAGGACATCCTATTGATCTCCGCTAGTCCTACTTCTCCTCTTTGTCCTTCTTCCTGAGAGGACATTGGGTGCTATAGTGACCAAGCTCACCACATTTGAAGCGCTTGACCTTTGACAGGTCCTTCTTCTTTCTCTGTTCCCCCTGTCCCTCACTGGGACCCTTCGATGCGAGGGTCACATTCTCCTCCTCCTTCACTTGCTTGGATCCGCTGCTGCTGCCATTGGTGGAGCTCTTCACTAGAGCTCGTCTCAACTCCTCTTGCTACAAGTTAGCCCACATTCTGTCCCACTCTTGTAGCTTGTTTCTGCCCAATATGCGACAAAGACTTGCCAGTCCTCAGAGACACTGTTGAGTGCCAATCTCACAAGCTCTGTGGGTTGAGGCGCTACCCCAACAGTTGACAACTGATCCCTGACTTCCTGAATCCTGGTGAGGAAGGGGTCTATGCCTTCCCCCTTTTGCATCCTGGTGCATCTTAGCTTCTCCGCTAAGTACATCTTCCGCTACTTGGAAGTGTTCTGGTATAACATGGAGAGAGTCTCCCACATCTCTCTAGCAGTGCCTTTGCCAAAAATGTGTGAAACAATGTGATCCTGAACACCATCAAGGAACAACCTCTTTTCTTGCACCATCTCCTTTCTGTACTCTTTCAGTTGATCTGTGTCTGTGGTGATAGCTACCACTGCATCTATAAATGCCTTCAGGCCATATTCATCTAGAAGGAAGGATATCCTTGCCTTCCATATGACATCGCTGGAAGCACCATCCAACCTGTCCTGATCTCGAAGTCTAACAACGACCATCTCAATAAATGTTGAAAACCTCCTCTTCCATTTTGCTCAACTGCTGCTAGGCTAGTCACACTCCTTTCTGGAGTGAGAAACTCTGCTCACAACAATCGCTGATCTGCAAGGGAAATCGAACTTCTTAAGACTAGAAGTTCCCTGAGGAAAATTTTCCCTCAATGTGTGCTCTTCTTCCACTCAACGCTAGTTTTGCTCTAACAAACTGTTGCAAAACTACTGCATCCAGCTAGAGATCTTCTCTGTGAAAAATACTGGTTGCTCTCTCTGCCTCTGAAATCCCTCGATCTAGAGAGATTGAATTTTTCTGCCTCACACTCAGAAAAAATCAAATCTCCTTAAGAAATTCGGCCTCTTGGCCAAGGTGATTGCGCTGCCTCTATGGTTTCGATCTGCTACCCACACTGAGCAACGAAACTCCCTCTTCCTTCGCTATTGAGCTTTCCTGCTGATCATATGCCTTCTGATACCATGTGAAAATTCGAAAATCCGAATCCTGTTGTAGCAATTGGAAATAATTTTCCTAATTGTTAATTTATTTTTAACAATTTATTTACTGTTTGCTACAACAAATACTGAATCAATCACACTACAACCCACATAAATAAATTATGGAAGAAGTAAATGATGGAAGAAATGCTAGCACACACATAAATTTACACAGTTATTTTTGGACCAATGTCCCAGGAAAAGCCCAACTTGGGAAAACCGGTGCAACAGTGAGGGTTTTATTTTATTATGCAGCAGTGAAATTCGAGTACATCTATGGATGCCCAACTTGCAATCCAAACAACAAGAAATTTGAGTAAAATACTAAAGGGAATTACCCTCTCCCACATGCAATCTCTTGCTGCACTTTCCCTATTGAAACTCCACCTCCTGGAGCACTGCATTAGCCTCTGCGCTGCACTGCGTAGCTGGCTGGACAACTTGCTCTGGACTGAGCTCAGATGAAGTCGTTCTGCCTCTGAAAGCTAAGAAAATCATCTCTTCGACCCTTTGGGACTCCTTCCCGGCCTCTGGAACTGAAAACAATTTTTTCTCCTCACCAAATCGATTTGTTTGACTGAAGCATTGCGCAGTCCCTCAATGCTGCCTCTTTGGGATAATTCGATTCACTTGCTGCTGCCTTCCTGAATCTGGAAAATCTTTCCTCTGACTCATTGTCCCTGCCCCTCAATCACTACTTCGATCTCACTGGCTCTCTCTCCGGCAACTAATTGTTGCTACTCTGGAAATCGATCTGCTCATGAAATCGAACTGCTGAAGTGATTTCTCCAAGCCCCATTGACTTCTACTTATAATCCTTTGTTGAGACTTCAATGGCTAAGATTAGATCTTAATCGATGGATAGGATTAACTTGAAGTCGATCTGTGTGAGTTTTTAGAATAGTCACACCTTGACTTAATTAATTAGTCATATTCCCTAAGTTTAAACTTAGGAAATCTTTAAAAACTGCCTAATAATCTAATTAAGTCATTTCTAGAAGGAATTTCCAGAAACGATTTTTGGGTTTTGGAGATCTCATGCATTCTAGCCTCTCCACAAAATTTCAAGGTCAGAACACATCCGATGCTACAAAACCTAACATTCAATACTGTTATTTTCACTGATTTGCAGGTAGTCCTGTGATTGATTTCATAAGGCAGCAACCTAATTTTCTATATCAATGGTCTTCTATCTCATTGGCAGAGTTATATCTCAAGTTTTGTGCATTCGTTTCATTACTGGAAATAACTTGAAGAGATTTATCTCTATTGTTTTGAGTATTTTGTTATGAAGTCTTTGGGACTGATATGGTATGACTGTGGGCTGATCTATATAGCAGTTTCTTCTTTTGAAGGTCTGGTGCATTTGATTGATTTCTAAGCATTTGCATAGTTACACCATCATATTGCACTTTTGCATAATTTAGCTTGTCATCCTTGCATTACATTTCTTGCAGTTTGCATCTTGCACCATTTGGTTTTGTATACTTCAGTTATCAACCTCTTGCAATTCTCTTGTTGCTTTCTTGCATATCATATTGGCAATTCTCATTGTTTGTGCTCCTGACATAAGTAACAAGCAAGTTGTGTTCTCTAATTAGCTTCGACAAGATTGAGAAGTAAGGTCAATGGGCTCATAGAGCATCTTCTTGCTATTGATAAGACAACTTCTTTTGAGCATCTCTCTTTCATCCCTAATTGTCATATTACATTGATATTTCTGCTCTAATGAATTCACAAATAGCATTAATCTCTAAAGGACATTTTAAGGAGTAAATCTACTTGTCATCATCTTGTTGACATAGCCTGGAAAATGTCCAAAGAGCATTGATAATCTTATTGTCTCTTTCTTGGATAATTGTCGTGGATAAGTGCTCTCATCTCTCTTTATTGTCATTATTGTTTTATGGTTAATATCTATTATGGATCTTTGGCATATTGTTAATCTTTCCTTTAAGAGCATTTATCTTGTGATTATCTAACACTTGGGAAATTACTTCTTTGTTATCTCTTGTATCTTGTTGCCACTTTTAAAATTGGCACATTTCCTTGTGGTTGAGATTGTCTCTTATTTACCATTGTTAAGTACTTATTGCCATAACTTAAATCATAACTATGTACTTAAAGGAACATTAAACAATCTTAACTCAAGAGCACACTCCCATCTTGCATCTCATCTTAGCAACTAATCTTGCATTAATAATTTACCTTCAAGCATAAGCTTTGTTGATAGAGTGATAGGAACTCCCTTCCATCTTTGCTTGAGAAGTCTAGGCTCTCTAGTATTTAAAACTGTGACCTCGCAGTTGTCAGAGCCACAGTTTCTGCAGTGCCGGAGGCACCGGGTATGTTAGATTTCAAGGAGAGGGATCGTTAACCAAGCCATTGCTTTCTTCACCTTGACTTCTCTTTGCTACTTACTCTAGAGACTAGGCTCAATATAGATAAAGATCAAGGGATATACTTGGCTAGGCATTTAATTTAAAATAAACCAAGATCTTGCATTTCACCTAAGTCATAGGATCTGCATTTCATCTAGGATAGTGAAGCATTCAAGTAGCGGTTGTTCATCTGGTCCCTTGGTCATTAATTGATATAAAGCAAGTAAGTTGACTCCATTAGGCATTGGTCTCATTAAGAATTCAATCTAATCACTAAGCGCTTGTTAAATCAACCAAGTGGCTAGGCCATTCAATTGTGTCTCCTGGACTCATTGGTTGCCAACCTGTCCTTCATTTCCATCTTCCATAGGGACTACCCCCCATAGGCTGTTGTTGGGAGACAGTAAGAATGGAGAGGTCGGGGATCAAAGTGACAACGCTCGACCTGAGTCGTTGTCGCACCGTGCCTGTACAATCTGAGCGATGACAAGACCTTCAATCAACAAAGCATTATGAATTTTTATCCTTACATTATCATGACTAATTGTTGCTTTTCCAATGATCCTTCATACATCATTATTTTCAAGGGTGATGCTACCTCCTTTGATTTATTTAAGAGAGAAATTTACTGTTATCTCATGCCATATGCCTTGAACATCCACTCTCTGTGTACCATTTGCTATCTTTGTCTTGAACACATAAAGCTTGACAACATTCTTCCTGCTTGTCTTGCTTCCTTTTCCAAATCCTTGGGAATTCTTCTTGCTTGTTTCACTTGGGAGGCCTTATTGAGCCTGCTTTTACACTCGCTTTGTGTCCATTGTCATTGCATTTGTAACATTCAACATAATCCAATAGAGGAGAAAATGAGTTGTAACCACCTTTGTAAGGATTTATAGTTTTGTTGTTTTCATGGTTAGTCACTGGGGTCTTATAAGATCCTCTGCTTCTATTTCTGATATAGTCATTTCTTACATAGGGTTTACAATCTATTACCTCATGACCAAAATTATTGCATGAAAATTAATAGCCATAAAAGACATTTTGATACTTGGATGTGAAGAGCCTTCTTGGTGGAGCAATTCTTATGAATCCATTTCTAGGTCTCAATTGGTCTTCACTTTCTTTACTACTATTTGTGTTGTTGATAGGGTCATGTCTTTGCTGATCCTTAGCTTCATTACTAACTTTGTTTACATTGTTGCTAGATCCTTTGATCACATTGTCATAGCTTTTAGGTTCTTCTCCTTCTGATGTCTTTGAGCTTGATTCTCCTTTGAATGTCTCATGATCTTCTTTATAGCCAAGACTTGTTTTAATAGAGGGAGATCTATGGTACCTAAGAATGTTATCTAATGATTTAGTCCCTTTTCCAAACTTTAAGTCTAGATTCAATTGAGCATTTTCCTTCTCTAGATTCTTCTCAAGGATACAACCTCTGCTTCTTGTTGATTGTGGTAGCATCGGATGTGCTCTAGTAATGAAAATTGGTGAAGAAGCTAAGGCACACAAGATCTCCAAGACCCAGAAATTGTCTGGGGAAATTCCACCCGGATGGAGAGATATTAAAATAATTAATATATTTAATGGGGTTCCTAAGTCTAAACTTAGGAAAATTAAAATATTAATGTGTATTAATATAAAATGGGTGAGAAAGTTCTAAATGACGAGGATCAAACCAAATGTAATCTTAGTTGTTGATTAGCGACTTAATCTCGACTGCTGAATCGTCAACAGGAAAAGTATAGAGGAGGCTTGAGGGTCAGTTGGAGTAGTGTTGCGAAAATCACGATTTTTTGAGTTTGGCGATATTATCGCCTGATTTTTAGGTTAATTTTTTTCAAAAAAAATCGCGATAACTTGAAAAAATCTTTGGAATTTTTTATTTTTTATTTTTTTATCTCCAATTTTTTGATGAGGAGGAGCAACAGGAGGAGGAGGTGACACAACCTACCTAGGCTACCCCTGTTATCAGTAGAGGACGTGGTCTACCTTCTGTAGCTCCTAGTTCTTCAGCATCTACAGCACAGCAGAGTCCACTGCCAACACCACCGACATCTACATCTAGGGGGAAAGGGAAAGCTATTGCATTTTCTTGCAAGAGGGGCAAAGGAAATCAGTAGTATTAGACTTTAGTTATTTGGTTCATTTCATTGTATATGACATTATGACTCATGATATGAGATACATTATTACATTTTTTTTTGATATTTTGAGGTTGAGTTGGGACTCAGGAGTCAGAACTTACTATTCAGGACATGATTCACTGTTATGTGTGATGTAGCAGTAGAAATGATATTACACATCTTATATATTAGTTCTTTATCATATTTATGTGTCAATGTATTTATTTTATGTTGTAGATGCTTTAGATATTAAAAAAATTGAATATTTTTGTATTTTACGATTTTGTTTTCCTGATTATTTCCCGATTTTTATGATTTTTTCCAATTTTTTCCCCTCGCTGATAATATCCCGATAACGATAACTGCAACATTGAGTTGGAGACACACCAAGTTGATCAATCAATTCGATTTTTTGGGGCAGGATTTGCTGAGAAATCGAGTTAGTGATCTGTTGCAGCGAGGGGTAGTTTGGCAGGAGGCCAAGAATACATATTAGAGAGGCAGAGAAAGTGCCGAAGAGATAGGGTAGACCCTAGGAATGTTGACGCAGACGCAACAAGGGTTGATGTAGAAGTCGTAGAAGCTGACGTAGGCAATGCAGAGAGCTGCAGAGCCGACGCTGAGCTGAAGAGGCTGCGCTGAGGTGATTTCGTGAGCCAAATTGGGAGCTGATAAGTTGATGCAGAGTTGTAGGAGGGTGACACAGTTCCAGAAGATAACTTGGAGCAGCGTTCGCTGTCCAGCTAAGGAACAGTAGAAGCTGCTATGGGGCCAATCATCTGGTTGCTGATTAGCTGGAATATTTGTCTCCGGAGTAAGGTGCTTTTGCCGATGATAATCTCTGAAGGGTGAGCCATTTTTGGCACCCTAGTTGTATTTAGAAAATTGCATAATAATAAAAACCCTCATATCTGCTACACCATTTTCTCGCATTGGGTTTTTTCGGGGACGATTGTCCAAAAATAACGGTGCCCCTTGTGTTGTCTCAGTTTATTTCAATTGCTGATCTATATATTTGTGAAGGCTGCTATTGTGTTTATTTCGGTGTTTATATTATTTAAATAACTTGTTAATGTAAAAACGAGTAGGAGATAATAAACCAGAAATAACAGTAGGGATTTCTGATGTGTTAAGTTCATAAATTTTCACATGGTATGAGAGGGATTGCAAATCACGAGGATTGAATACACCAACAAAAATCTGAAAATTGCAGTAGTAGCAGCTGTCCCAAGAGACAATGTTGTTCCAGCACAGTAGCAACAAGAGAGGAAGTGGTGCAGAGCCTGTGTCATCATTTCGAGCCAGGAGGGTCAATGCAGAGGCAGAAAGGGGCAGATTAGACCTACACAGTCCCTGATCATCTTTCTCAGTTAGGAAAGATTAACGCTGTGGCCAGGAGGTGCAGATTCAACTGTTGCCGAGATTGTGCAGAGCCTGAAAGGCTTAGTTTCTTTGGTTGCCGGAGCTGTGGGCAGATTGTGATTTGAGGAGCTGGTGGGACACTATTTCTGTCGAAGCAGAACAATGTCTAAGGAGGCGGGACCAAGGTAGAGGGAGTCACTACCTCGATGGATTTCTAGCCAAGGAATCTAGATTCGAGTTGTAATTGCAAGGAGGATTGCAGAGGAGTGGTTTGGCAGTTGGCTAGAAGATTTCCAGAAGGGAAATCAGGACTTAGAGGGAGATTTCCAGGAGGGGAGTCGAAACTCAGAGGGAGTCCAGAAGAGGAGTTGAAATGGCAGTGAACGGACTAAGGGATCAAGACAGGTTAGACGAGAGGCTTCCAACTTTGTCATCTGGAAGGCCAGGATCCTGATAGTCTTGGATTGACATCGCATCAAGGACTATGCCTTGAAAATCGTGGCTATCGCAGTTGACCCACCTGAGAACGAGAAGTATGAGGATGTAATGGCGAGGGTGAAGTGCATGATCCTAGACAGGGTCAAAGATCGTGTCATACCACATATTGCTGAAAAGAACACAACAAAGGAGATGTGGGACACCCTGGCCACCTTATACCATGGCTCTTCCGTGTAGAGGAAGATGCTATTGGAGAATCAACTGCGGTCATATCAGATGCAGAAGGGAGAGCAGATAGATCCATTCCTTCTCAGGTTGCAGGAGATTTGCGACCAACTTACTTCTGTGGGTCTACACCGGATCCAAAATTTATGGTTAGGACCAGTTCGACAGTTGGCCAGAAGATTTCCAAAAGTGAAATCATGACTTAGAGGACGATTTCCAGGAGGGGAGTCGAAACTCAGAGGGAGTCTAGAAGAGGAGTTGAAATGGCAGTGAACGGACTAAGGGATCAAGACAGGTTGGATGGGGCTTTTAGTTTTGTCATCTGGAAGGCCAAGATCCTGGCAGTCTTGGATCAACATCGCATCAAGGACTATGCCTTGAAAATTGTGGCTATCCCAGTTGACCTAGCTGAGAACGAGAAGTATGAGGAGGCAATGGCGAGCGCGAAGTGCATGATCCTAGACAGGGTCAAAGATCATGTCATACCACATATTGCTGAGAAGAACACAACAAAGGAGATGTGGGACACCCTGACCACCTTATACTTGGGCTCTTCTATGCAGAGGAAGATGCTATTGGAGAATAAGCTGCAGTCATATCAGATGCAAAAGGGAGAGCAGATAGATCCATTCCTTCTCAGGTTGCAGGAGATTCACGACCAACTTACTTCTGTGGGGTTTGCACTGGATCCATAATTTATGGTTAGGACCACCCTAAATGCAGTCTCCGAGGAGTGGGAGACAATTGTCCAAAGTATTTTGGGCAGGGCTACTCTTCCTGGTTGGGAGGAGATGTGGGTAGCTCTTAGCCAGGAAGAGATCAGGAGGATGACCAAGGCGGGGAGTAGTGGCAAGGGAGGTTGAATCAAGAAAGAGGAGGAGGAGGATGCGTCTCTAGCATCTACAAGACAACAAGGGAAGAGGAAGAAGGACATCTCCAAAGTTAAGTGCTTCCATTGTGGGGAGCTGAGACATTATGCATCCCAGTGTTCCTGGAAGAAAAACAAGGGAGAGGCTTCCGATTCAAAGGCACCTCCAGCTAAGGTGGAGAAAGAGGTCGAGACTGATGACGATTGTGCCATGAGTGCTCATGCACCTCTAGAGAAGAGGTGGGATGACATCGAGTTGTAGTCAGGAGGACTACATACTAGGGGCAGAATCCTTGAGGTGCCCAAACTCTTAGATCACATCTGGCTACGGGAGCCCTTAACGACAGTAGCATGATGACAGATGTCGGGTGGAGCAAAGTGTGATGGAGCAGCAAGGCAAGGCTAGAGTGCAAAAGTCTGTAGTAATGCAACAGAGGTTGCAGCAGTGTGAGAGGCATAGATGTGTTTATAGCAGCGCAGTGGTAGTAGAGGGAGCATGGGTTAGTAGCAAAGGCAGTTTTAGCATCACGAGGCTTCCAGACTGACTGGGATGTCAGTATTTGGGGAAGTCAGTTACCTACTTCTCGGTAACTGAGTTGCAGTGCAACAATTAGCAGTGGCAGTGTTTGGGGCATCATGGGCATCATATTGAGAGGGAGTTGTAGTACAGATGTAGCAGTGGCAGTGGTAGTGTCATGGGCAGCAATATAGGGAGCAATAGTGTAGAGGATGTGAGGTAGCAGGCCAAGCATCAACACAGGTACTGGTGCGAAGGATCAGTGTGATGTTTTAGTGGTGGAGCATTACTAGAGCACATTCTTCGCTAAGAGGGAGTGTTGATTTGTGGTAGCATTAGATGTGCTCTAGCCAGAAAATTGGTGGAGAGGCTAAGGCACACAAGATCTCCAAGACCCATAAATCGTTTGGGGAAATTCCACCCAGATGGAGAGATATTAAAATAATTAATATTTTTGATGGGGTTCCTAAGTCTAAACTTAGGAAAATTAAAATATTAATGTGTATTAATATAAATTGGGTGAGAAAGTTCTAAATGACGAGGATCAAGCCAAATCTAATCTTAGCCATTGATTAGGGACTTAATCTCGGCCGTTGAATCGTCAACAAGAAAAGTATAAGAGGAGGCTTAGGGGTCAGTTGGAGACACACGAAGTTGATCAGTCAATTCGATATTCTGGGGCAGGGTTTGCTGAGAAATCGAGTTAGTGATCTGTTGCAGCGAGGGGCAGTTCGGTAGGAGGTCGAGAATACATATCAGAGAGGCAAAGAAAGTGCCAGAGAGACAACACAGAGCCTAGGAAGGCTGGCGTAGAGGCAGCAAAGGCTGACGCAGAGGCAACAATGGTTGACGCAAAAGCCGCAGAGGTTGACGCAAGGAATACAGAGAGTTGCAGAGCCGAGCTAAAGAGGCTGCGCTGAGGTGATCTCGTGAGCCAGACTGGGAGTTGATCAGCTGATGCAGAGTCGTAGGGGGGTGACGCAGTTCCAAAAGATGGCTTGGAGCAGCTTTTGCTGTCCAGCTAAGGAACAATAGAAGTTGTTGTGGGGTGAATCATCAGGTCACTGATTAGCCTAAATATTTGTCTTTGGAGAAAGGTACTTCTGCCGAGGATAATCTCTGAAGGATGAGCCATTTCTGGCACCCTAGTTGTATTCATAAAACTGCGTAATAATAAAAACCCTCATATCTGCTGCACCAATTTTCCCGCATTGGGTTCTTCTGGGTATGATTATCCAAAAATAATGGTGTTCCTTATGTTGTCTCAATTTATTTCAGTTGTTGATTTGTATATTTGTGAAGGCTGCTATTGTGTTTATTTCAGTGTTTATATTATTTAAATAACTTGTTAATTTAAAAACAAGTAGGAGATAATAAACTAGAAATAGCAGTAGGGATTTCTGATGTGTTAAGTTCATAAATTTTCACACTTCTAGCTTCTCATAGTTTCCTTCCTTTTCTTTCAGCTGACTTATTAGTGTATTTTCTATTTTCTTGACCTCTTTTGTCTTTAGGAGGATGATTGATGCTTCATGAAAATCATGCTCTTTCTTTTCATATTTTTATAGTAGATCCTCTAGCTTTTTATTCTTTCTTACAAGACTTTTTGTTTCTTTTAAGGCACTGATAAGTTCATCCTCAACATCTACCTCCCCATCAACATATTTTGCTTCTTCTTATGATGTTTGATTCTCCAAGGCCATGAGTAGGCATTCTTCTTGATAATCATCAAAAGCATGTTCATCACTATCTTTTGATATGTTGTCATCTTCCTTGGAATATAAACTTTTCTTTTTGAGAGATCCTCCTTTCTTATTTTTACAGAACTTGCTTCTGTTTCTATGTTTTCTTTCATCATCACTATTTTGTGGTTTTGCATATGGACATTTAGGAGCATAATGACCTATTTTATTGCACTCAAAACATTTGAATGGTAGTTTTCCTTTATATTTTCCAAATCCTCTCTTCAACTTTCTCACCAATTGAGCTTCTTCTTCATCTGATTCAGAAATGGAATGATTATGGTTCTTGTGTCCTATTTTCTTTAATACTTCCTTTAATCTTGACTGCTTTTTTCCTATTCTCATTTCATATGTAATAAGGATTCCATGAAGTTCATCCATCTTCAGGTTTTCTAATTTTTTTCATTTTTTCATTTATTCAATCCTTGAAACCTTTGGATTAAACGTCAATGGAAAAGATCTCAACACTTTATGAACAATTACTAGTTCTTCAATCTTTTCACCCAATCCTCTAATAGTGTTCACAACTTCATCTACTCGAAGGAAACAACTTGCAATGTCTTCTTCTTCATTCATCTTTAAACTTTCAAATTGCATTCTAAGAGTTTGAAGTTTAGCCCTCTTTACCTTTTCTCCTCCTTCATGGTTGCTTTGAATCTTGTTCCAAATTTCTTAAGTAGATTCACATTGCATTGTCTTGACAATTTCCGAATCAACAAGACCACTTAGAATGACATTCCTTGCTTTGGCATCATTTACAAAATCCTTTTTCTCATCAGCATTAGTTGGCAGAATGGCTAGAACTTTATAGTCATCTACCATAGCCATAAATCAACAACAAAAGACATTAGACATGCCCACATCCTTATTTTCTAGAAAGCATAATTTTTTCCATCAAAGAGGGTTTTGTTTGAGAAGGAACTATTCTTGCTAGCCATTTGTCCCTCTAAGATTTAATTTCTAGTGGTTAGACTGCTTCTAAACGAACTTGCGCTAATGCTAGTTGTTGGATTCACGATTATACTGAGAAGCGGGTGAATTAGTATAATGACATTTTTTACTTATTTAATGCTAGTCATACATCATAAAACATCAATCTCTGTTATAAATATAATTCATATAGAAATAATAATAAATATAATAATAAATAATAAGTAATTAACTAATCGTTAGTTAGTTGGTAATGAAAAGGCATGTCTTAGAGACATGACCGTTCATGGAAGGGCACTTGCCTAGGGTATATAAGCAGGCCCTCATTTTCAATTGTAATCATCCTATATCAATTCTTTTATACAATATAGAATTTACAATTATTATCTTACGATGGATGTCTTTGTCTTCGAAGTATTTTAATATTTCCGCTGCGTATACGACTTTTGATCGTTACATTGGTATTAGAGCCACATATGATCTCGACTTTTGGCCATCAACTTTGTCAACATTGTTGTCGTCAAATTGAAGTGTTTCGCTACCAAGCATTGGAGATTCTCCATCTTGCCATTAGGCCCTTGGCCATTTAAAAAAATAAAAATAAAAAAGTCGGTATATATTGAGAAGAAATAAAATTGAAAAATACCAAAAAACAGAAAAAGAAAAAAAAGAAAGAAGTCAAAAAATTATATATAAAAGAATTAATATATATATTATATATATATATATATATATATATAGATATATATGTATATATATAGAGGGCTCGAGGGGTCAAGGTCACTTACCTGGTCGTCGCAACCCTGTTGCCGCCATACCCTCCGTTCACTGTCGATCGCCACAACATTCGTCCGTCGTCGACATATCAAGGCCAATGTCGACAGAGGCTCGTCCGCTTCTCCGCAGCGACCACCACATTCCTGAGCAGTGGTATCGTGCTCAACCACCAATAAACTTGCTGCAAATCGTGTTCCCTATTGTCCCTATCCACTGTCGGCGGACCATTGTCTCCCACAATTTGTTTAGGCTGTTGGAGGAGCTACATAAATACAACTGCAACCCTATACGTCAAAGTTCAACTGTCCGACAACCGTTGTTGCAACACCGGATACATTGTTCCACATTCCATGTTTTCTGCCCTTGACTTCAACTGCACTGTTCTCCACCCCAGCGTGCCAACCAACGATCAATCTAACGCTGCAGTCATTGTGGTCGTGTCCCACCCCGCCTCCAACCATCACCCTTCTGACAAACTCTGTCGTTTCACCATGTTCCCCGGTGTGTCTGCCTTGTTCCGCAATCATTGACCCACAACCACCGCAATTTTACTTGCTGTCGACAATCAACTCCCTGGACAATTTCGGCCACCAATGGACACAATACATTGTTGATGTTGATCGCTGCCCATTGCACCAACATCAGTTACACTGTTCCAACAACCACCTCGACCGACTTAAACGTCGTGACAACTCGACATCCTTATCTTCCGTATACCCCGTCCCAACCGTTCTCATCATTCAATAGTAACCTCGTAACCTCGCCTGTGCCATTTCATTTTTTGGATTATACATATAAGTTGTATAATTAGGATTACATTGTTTTAGATTTATTATATAATTAAATTATTATATATTATAACTATATACATAATATATAATTTTAAATTGTATTAAAATAGAAATTAAATACTATTATTTAGTTTATAAAAATGAATAATTAAATTTAATAGTTTTTTTTTTATTATTAAAAAATAAAATAAAAGTAAAGCATAATACCTAAAAGTACTATTATAGAGATTAGGAAAGGGTTACCCTCAAAACCCTAATCTCATCTCGATAAACACAAAATGGAGCCCAATTCAAAAATAGGGGAAGGAAGATTTTCCTAGAAAGGCCTTTTAGTTGTGGATCACAAATTAATTACATTAAAAGGAAGTATTCAAGAAAAATAAATTAATATCGCTATCAACACAAGCAACGAGGAAAATTACATCAACATTAATTTGGCCAATCAACTATTAATTCTAGAGCCAAACATTGGTGAAAGGAAAAATATTTTTGGCTAATTAGTGATTTATAAGTGACAATAGATTAGTATGAGTACATATCTCAGTTTTGTGTTGTAATTGTGGATAATAAAAAGATTGACATCATTCTCGGTCAACTTTGGTTTAAGGATTTGGGTACATTCATGTTAAACATAGAGAAACAAGTTTTGACGTTTCCTTATAAGGGGAAGATGGTCACATTTCGAGACATAACAAGCAAATCTGAATTAATAACATCGCCAACAGAAGACTTTAAGGATATTTCAGAAGCGATGATTCAAGATAATAAAAGAACTATGTCAAAGAAGCAAAAAGAGCTCGAAGAAGTCATCTGTATTAAAGACAAGGAAATTTCGCGCCTCAGAGATCACCAAGAAAAACTACTCAAAGAAGTCAAAAACGCTAAAGCCATAAAGAAGGAACTCAAAAAGCATTTATTAGAACAAGAAGAATAAAGTCAACGATTCAGAAAATGATAAACTTGTACATCTAATGAATCATAATCAAACCCTACTTACGCAAATTAAAAAACTCAAAAATGACAAGAAATCACTGAATGACAAGTTAGAAAAACTTCAAGGTGAAGTATTAAAGTGATCAGCCATTTCAGTCCAAGTTGAAGATAAAGGAATAAATACTGATTCAGTCAATATCACAAGTAAGGAAGAAGAGGAATCTAGAGAAGTTAAAACATATGCAGAAGTTGTAGTTCAAACGATGGACATTCCAAATGATGATTTAGTTGCCAACTCAACAACAACAATGCCTGCAGAAAATCAGGAATCAACCACTAACATGATAAGGGAAAGCCAAACCAAAGGAGCTATGTATCGACATCTGAATAACAAGAGCAAACTTTCCAATCAAGCTACCTACTAGTATCATTCCGAAAATAAACGACAGATTTATGTTCCTAGGAATACTGAAGTTTGTAGAATCCAGTCATATGATAACTATTCACCACACATCTCCAAAGATCAGAAGATTCCCTAGAAGATTAATCTAGGATGGTTCGATCCATTCTCAGTACGACAATTTTGTCTATCACTCAGAGTGTCATGTCGTCTTGTATCAACGAAGATGAAAGTTCAAAGATGAGAAGATGTTCTCAGTAAGCTTTGAGGACAAAGCTTCTTGAAGGGAGAGACAATGCTATGAATATAATTCATATAGAAATAAATATAAATATAAATAATAAGTAATTAACTAATGGTTAGTTAGTAATGAAAAGGCATGTCGTAGAGACATGACCGTTCGTGGAAGGGCACCTGCCTAGGGTATATAAGCAGATCCTCATTTTCAATTGTAGTCATCCTATATCAATTCTTTTATACAATATACAATTTACAATTACTATCCTATGATGGATGTCCTTGTCTTCGAAGTATTTTAAATATTTCTGCTGCGTATATGACTTTTGGTCGTTACAATCTCATAAACTGAAAAAGTAACACTAGATATAACATAAGATATACGTAGAAACCCTTACAGGAGAAAACGAAAAAACTTCCTTGCATGAAAGATCTTGTAGGCACCAACCTACTATTACACCAATTTGTAGGCAATGTTACCCACCACCAGTGGGTGACACCCATAGGAGAATTTTTTTTCTCCTAGATTGTCTTCATTCGACAGCCAACAACCCCGTGCAGCCACTAGATAGATCAATGTGCCACCATATCCACCACCTGAGCCAGCTGTTATGTGCCCTCGTTCATCTGTTATGATTATATGTTTGAATGTGGGCCTTCCAACCCCGAAGGTATGGCATTCGTTATGTAATTAGGTATTTTTTCTTACTTAACATGGACACATTTGGGCATCGATTAGGGGGGGGACTCGGCGGAAATAATGGACTTGATCTATACTCTTGTCTTCTTGCCCAACTTGGTGGTTGGTCTTGTATCCTAGTCCCGTGGGATCACCTTTATTGGATAATAGCTTCAAGAGTCGCGCTACATGGGAAATCCCGATTTTGGTTGCATGATCCCATTGCCGACGCCACATACATCATTTCCCTCCGCTCATTATAACTCCTTCTTCACATATTTCCCATTCGGGTCACATTTGTCTATTGGGTCCATAAGGAGTTAGCCTCCCACTCCCCTTGTCCACACTTTGGGTCCGGCTTGGAATGATGCCCCAAAGGTTGATGCAGCTAAAGAGAAAGTTAAAAGCATAATTTGGCCACTTACAATAGAAAATGTACCACAAATGCAAAGGATAGCCGGCACATAAAATTTTAGCACGTGGGCAAAAACCAACATGAGCTCCACCCTATTACTATGGCCATCACTCTGGTTCCTAGTGCCCCTATATTGGTCCCATGCATCACTAAGGAGCCCATGATCGTCCCAACCCTTGGTGGCCGATGAATTGACCAACCTTAAAGGGGGTATTCACTACTATATCATTCACATCATGCTCTCATTCCCTAGAGCCCCGAGCAATTTTAAAAGAAAAATCAATAAAAAGGCAAAAGGCATATGAAGAAGGGTGGAAAAACAAAGGCCGAGGTAACTCATGTATCACGATTGCTCCCTCTAACATCTATACACCCAAGCATGGGCTTCCCTCATCATAGTTACCCTTGAACCATGCCATGTGGCTTGGAGCCATCCCTAATCCCCCACTCCTTTCCATCATTATTTCATATGAAGCCTACCATTTAATGGATGTAACATGGACATGTCGCTCCCTTAGAGGTTGAAACCAACTATTAGGGTCCTTTATTAACCTCCCTCTTGAACCTGGAGACACCTGTACACTCTAAAGCCCATTATGGAAGGGTATGCCACTTTGAAGTGCCCACTTGGTTCCATGATTTGTAAGCTCATTTGCTCAATTGCACTAATGAATTGTTGTACTGGAGGGTGAGGAGATGCATTGGATCTTACACAGGATAACAGGTGGGTCTTCATCTTCGTGTTTGGTCTCCCTATATAGGGTTCAAGCCCTCGAGAGGGTCTTAATGGCACTTGTAGGGTGAGTGTTGAGAGTTGTGGGCCTCCACTATAGTAGAGTGCGGATAGCCACAACATGGGATCCTCAACACCACCTATTTCTTCCTCGTGTCCCAGTTATTCAATGATGATGATGCACTTGGACCACATTGCCCAGTTGGCTACACACTAGCACCACACCCTTGACAGTTGATCCAGGGCCCAGATGGGGCTTTATATCACCTAGGGAGACAAGGGAGGGCTTGCATCATCGTTCTTGTTTGATCTAGTTGGAGACCCATGAGGATGCTTTTGTCCCCCCATAACAACTTGGGGGCACCACAGGTCATTTGCTTCGAGATCAAGGGGCCACCCCCTTTATCACTGTTATTGGAGCCCTGCTATTCATTATAGCACACGAGGGGCTTCATTTGGCCTTCCAACAACCCTTCTAGCTACTTTTCTATCATTTCGGTCCTCTTGAGAGGCTAGTTATTTTTATTGTGGAGCTATTTGGTGGGCTTGTCACCAAAATTATTGTTATTTTGCACATTATTTTACTTTAGGGGCATCATTAGGCTAGAATAGACCATTCATACTCCTTAGAGGAGTGTATAAATATAAGAGAGGCATTTTCTCTCATTCGTCATCACTTGGATTTGTATCTCTTTGGAGAAAAGAACTCAGACTTGCTATTGATGGACGAATTGGAGGTTTATTGATGCATTTTGATGTTTGGATAATTGCTATCTTATCTTGGAGCTTCATTGTTGCAAATCTAATGGATGGATATAATTTTTTGTCATGTAAGTGCTCTCTTACGCGGAATTTTTCAGGTTTTATGTCTAATGTATGGAACACTATGCTTTGACTATGTTTGTGCCTTAATTATTGATGCGAAATTCATGAAAACTTGTAATCTTGGCTCGTTTCATATGTTACTCATCTTGGTAAGAAGATCTAATTATTCCTAGGGGTGGGTTGATACCTTTCACCTTGAAACTCCATAAATTTTGCAAAGCAAAGTATAAATTCCTTGTTGTGACCTTGTAGTTGCCTCTCTAAGGCTAGCGAAGTCGCAATAGGACTCCTTGGTAGAGCAAAAATCCTAAAATCAAATTCACTTTGATTCCATTCTCCACAATTGGCTAGGCACTGGTCTCAATCCTTGATGATCACCCTAAATTCTTCTCCTTTTTACAAATCTTTTGCCCCAACTCTAGACGACCTAGCTAGGGCATCCAACAAATTCCATTAGAGCCATCATCTTACTCATCGAGTTGGTGAGGAACTGCGCTAGGGTGTCTTCTACATGCCCTCCAAAATTGAAGCCAATCCCACAGTCGGTTTGTGAGAACCAAGCCCTAGCTCCAAAATCGTTTGGTTCTTGGTCTTTTTAGGTTAGCAATATTCGAAGGGATATATTGTGCTTGAAAACTCAAAGTAAGTTCACCTATTATTGATCCCATCTTCTCCCTTGCTTGACCTAGATTCTTGGTTGAAGACCACACCCTAAAACCTTGGTCTTGTTTGGGTGTCCTTGGTCTCTTTGTGGTCCCATTCTTTATATGACAAATCACTTACAAGAACTTCAATAGAGATCATTCTCTTGGGAAGCTTTGGCCTAGGCATAGCCATCAAATTGATCCATCATTACCTAGGTCTAAGCCTCCCTTGAGCCTTTCTTAGAGAGCCCTTTTATTTGAGTCTCTCTTGTGAATGGGCCTTGGAAATCACTATATATCCTATCACCAACTTATCCCTCCTTGTGATTTCTTTATATCGAGACTCCTCCCATTGGTGAAAGTCCGTAAAGAGCAAGGGACATCAACTAAGGTGACAGTGGGTCCTTGTCCCATTGTTGCCACTTGGTCTAATAGTTGCCCCTTTGGAACCCCTCATAGGACCCCTGCTATATTGAACGGTAACAGGCACCAACCTATAGGAGACACCTATCCCCTCTCTGCTACAAATATTCATAGGCACCAACCTGCTATTCTGAGCTTGCTTGCTTCTTCACAATGTATATTAGCTGGTTCTGCTTTCACCAAGTCTTGTTGTTTTGTTCACTAGGTCTGTTAGTTGATTTTGCCTTCACAAGGTCTACCTGCTGCTTTTTCCTTCATCAAGCCTGCTTCTCCCAAAACTTGTTGCTTTTGGCTTCTTCCCAAGAATGAACTTGCTTAACATGCCACACATCCAATTTTGGAAATATGGTTATGAAATTTCTATCACGGTTACCTAGATATCTCTTCTCTGTCCCTTCCAAATTTCACAGTCTAAAACATCTTAGAAAGAAAGTTATAATAGAAATGTCAAGCTGGCCTATTCGAAACATGTTTTAAGAGTATTCAAGAACACTAACTTTCTCAGATCATATCATCGAGATTATAGTGAAACAAGGTCATAAAGTTCCATCTTCTCTAGATTTTAGAGTTTAAAACATCAAAGAAAGAATTTTATAGTGAAAATATCAAGTTGACTTGCTTGAAGTAGATTTTATGAGCATTCAGGAAGCTTAAACCTCCTTAGATCATATGTTCAAAATTATAGCAAAACAGGGTCTGAAAGTTCTACTACTGGTACCTTGAGATCTCTTTTCTGTCTACTCTAGATTTTAGATTCTAAAACATCATAGGAGGAAATTTATAGCAAAAATACGAAGCTGACCTGTTTGAAGTAGATTTTATGAGCATTTAAGAAGCCTAACTTCCTTAGAACATATCTTTGATATTATGGCAAACCGAGGTCTAAAATTTTAACCATAGGTACATGAAGATCTTTATGTGTATCCTTGAAATTTCACATTTAGAAACTTCCCAAAAGATTTTTTTTAACGAAAATACCAAGTTGACTTGTTTAAAGAAGATTTCAGGAGCATTCAAGAGGCTTAACTTCCTCAAACCATATCTCCGAAATGTTGAAAATTGGGGCAGCTATGAGATGAATTTCTCCATAGGAACCCATCTACCCCGAAAGAAGCCCACCTTGCCCCAAAGATGAATCCAAATGGACAAAAGAAATCTTGTTATTATTTGATGTGACAACCTTGTTTGGGCAAGCAATCTTTAAGGCATGTGGAGAAATATCTTTAATATTATCAAGAGCAAATTATCTAGGGTCATGATGGCCCAAAGTTCAAGTCGGCCTCACCAAAAGGAAGGGTGATGTTGGACCCCTTGGCACATCATCAATCTATATAAATAAGAGGCCTTGGAGATCATTAGAGAAACAAGACAAGGTGAAATTCCTCTTGTGCAAAAGGTCTAATTTGAGGTGACCGAGTCCTGAAATAACTGAGCTGTTTTGGAGGAAAGAATTCGTGGATTCTAGGCATGCGAGTATGAGCAGTTCTCGGAAATCTGGCCATGCATCTTCTTGTGCAAATGGGCCGAAATGTCTGAGATAATGCAGATAGGCCGAAGTTGTTAATTGCCTTAGAAAGAAGGTGAATATTCTATGTGTGAGGCTGAATGTAGGCCAGAGTTCTTTGCAGCTATGTGACAAGTCTTGGAGCCATCTGATTTGAATAAGACCGAGCCCTAACCAAGGATGTTCTAAGGTCATTCCTCCTTGAAGCAGACCTATAACTAGGTGCCGAGATCTCTTGAAGAAACAACTCAGGTCTAGGAGGGTATTTGTGGCAGAATCGAAGGGTCAACGTGGAATGTTCTTTATGCCCTAGCTAGGCCTGAGTATCTTTAGATAAGGGTATATATCTGAACCTTAATTGAATGCAGATCTGAGGTCACCTTGTCTTGAACAGGGGGTTAGAATGTCTTATTGAAGAGTGCAGACATGAGTTATCAAAGGAAGATGATCAACACAGTATTTGATAGAGTTTGAGGATGTATTGAAAGCTTATGTGTAACACTACAGGTTGCCCTAATCAATGACTCAAAACTTTAGTGTACAGGTTGAGTTATATGAGGCAAAATTAACATCATAAGATAAGGTATGTATGGCATATTTCATATTGATGTTTGAGGATGTATTGAAAGCTTATGTGTAACACTACAAGTTGCCCTAATCAAAGACTCAAGACTTTAGTGTACAAGTCGAGTTATACGAGGCAAAATTAACATCATAAAATAAGGTATGTATGGCATATTTCATATTGATTTTTTTAGTATCAAATTTCAATTTGAATGGAATTAGGAGAAGCTTCTATACTATTTGGAGGGCTAGCAAGAAGAGCCCTTGGTTCAAGGATTATGAGGTAAGGCAGTGTCCCTAAGACAATGTGACAACGTCCTTATGATTGTAATGTAAGCCGAGGATTCTTGTAACAGTAATGCCTGGGTAAAGAATCTAGTTGACTTGAATGTATATGACCATATGACCACGTTATTATGGCAAGTGTTGTATGGACAAAGTTCTCATGAGAGAGATGTATGACAATATGGTAGAAATGTATGCCTCCATGACAAAGATGTGTGGCTGTGTTGTATGTGTGATAATGTCTCTATGACAGATATGATGGTGCCTCTATGTCAAATGTAATAGTGCTCTATGTCTGAGATGTGTAGCTATGTTTTATAATAGTGATGTGTGATAGTGCCTCAATGACAGAAATGTATGACAATGTTCTTATGACAAAGTGATGCATGACAGTGACCGTATGAAAATATGGTTTATGACAGTGTATGGTATTGTCAGTGTATGGCAATGTTACTTGTTCTTATATATGACCGTGATCTATCATTCTTTGCTATCTACAGCGTTTGACTTATGAGGATCATGTATGATCTAGGTTTGGCCATAGATGGCCTAATGTGATGTAAGACTTATGTCTCATAATATTTGTACTTTGTATCTCAGTTGAACATTTGATGAATATCTAAGAAGAAGAGTTTGGTTAGGTTTTCCCCTTGTGGGGTTTTTCCCTGGTCTCCAATCTAAATCATTGTGTCTCTATTGTGTATACTTTTCTTCTATTGTTCCTTACTGTTCCGCTACATTGTTGATGTTATTGTTCTCTCTACATAATTGCTAATGATAATATGATGTTATGGGGTGAATGTAATGTGAAAATGTTGAAAAAGGTTAAAGTTGCAATTATCTACATCACAGAACAATCTAGTCCTAAAATTAACATGAAATTATAGTGAAACAACGTTTGAAAGTTCTACTACTGGTACACTAAGATCTCTTCTTTGTCTCGTTCAGATTTGAAAATATGAAATGTCATAAAAAGAAAGTTATAGTGAAAATACCAAGTTGACCTGTTTGAAGTAGATTTTATAAGCATTTAGGAAGCCTAACTTCCTTAGACCATATCTCTAAAATTATAGCAAATCAAGGTCTGAAATTTTATCCGTAGGTGCATGATCTTCTATTTGTATCCTCCAAGTTTCATGTTTCGAAACGTGCCAGAAGAAAAGTTATAGCAAAAATACCAAGCTGACCTGTTTGAAGAAGATTTTAGGAGCATTCAGGAGGCCTAACTTTCTTAGAGCATATATTTGAAATTATAGTGAAATAAGGTCTGAAATCTTAACCACAGGTACTTGAAGATCTTCTCTCTAGTGTGTCGAAGTTTAACGGTCTGAAACATTCCAGAAGAAAAGGTATAACAAAAATGGTAAGATGGCTCATTCACCCCATAAATCACGTTTTTGCTTCCACCTTTAGACTCCAAGAATCACCCCAAAAATTAATTTTCTGCTCCTCTTGAGACCTCAAATATTTTCTTTGATGGATTGGTGTTTAGATGCACTCATATGCCCTATATTTATAGTGTTTGTACATTCACTTATGGGGTTGACTTGTAAAACTGGTTGGGTCGGCCTACTTGTACTTTGGTTGGGTCATCCTAACAAAATCTTTCATATCTCCTCATTCCTATGGAGTTAGAGAGAGTGCCTTATACCCTTGGAAAAGTCTCGGAATAAGCTTTCCAACAATATATCTTATGCTCCAATTTGAGCAACGAAATTAGAGTAAAATGGCTACAATGATAGGGTATCCAAATTGGGCATCAAAAGTCCAAAATCAATATTTCCAACAATGTTCATTTTTCAATCTTTATCTTGGGCATATGCAGTCTTCTCTTGTCGTTGACATCAATGACAACAATATTTCCAACATTCATTGCTTGAACAAAGAGAGAATCTCTGCTCACAATAGTGAATTGAAATATTAGAAAGGGAAGATGGAAACCAATCATCCGAAAGATCATGAACAAAAATAATTAGAGTAAAATGCCTTCAATGATAGGGTATCCAAATTGGGTATCAAAACTCCAAAATCAATATTTCCAACAATCTTCATTTTTTCAATCTTTATCTTGGACATATGTAGTCTCCTCCTGTTTTTGACATCAATGACAACAATATTTCCAACATTCATTGCTTGAAGAAAGAGAGAATCTCTGCTCACAATAGTGAACTGAAATATTAGAAATGATAGATGGAAACCAATCATCCGAAAGATCATGAACAAAAACAACTATCTGGTTTGTGATAGACGATTCCCTTCATTGACTAACAATTGGCTTTGTGCTAGTGTATTTAGTATTACTTTTGAGGCAGTGATAATTTAGTCCTACTCGTGTAAATGACATTTATCACTAGCAAATAATTCTTAATAACTTATCTTTTAATAACATCCATGGTGCAAAGAAACAACAATTAGTCTATCAGTAGTACACCCTGACACTCCCATGAATGCATTGAAGAAGTATAATCGTAGTATCATATACAATTTTTTTAAAAACTTGACCTTGACATTAAGATCACCTCTTTGCATTATTGTCTTGTGCTAAAGGATATTTGGCTATGTTGCACGGGTTCCCGAACCCGGGGGTGGGGTTCTCGAACCCAAGTACCGGATTCTTGTATGGGTGCTTCTGAGAAGAACCCATAAGAACCAGGTTCTTCTATGAAGAACCGGGTTCTCCATTAAAAAAAATTGGGTTCTTTTGTCTTGACAGGTACGAAGAACCTTGATGATGGGTACTTGGAACCCCAAAATCGGGTTCTTTGGAG